>JAVQJG010015719.1:0-10783 GCA_036024015.1 Craterocephalus amniculus | reverse complement strand
CTACCCTACTAACTTCCTTATTTGAGACACAATCCTGGTGGAGTTGAACAGAATTGAGAACAAGTCAAGGACAGAAACTAAAACTGAATTTGAAAGTGGTCAGTGAGGTTTTATTTCCTCATTAAAATATTGCATCTATTTCTAAAATCGTTTTCCCCCTAAGCTCCTCGTGTGATCAGCGCACCGAGGTGGACAGGATTTTTTTCTTTCTCTTCTTCATCTTTTTTTTTTTTTTCAAGGTGAACAGGATGGGCAGGACAGTTTCTAAGAGATCCGATTGGTCAAGAGGATGGCGTTTCCTCTCGTTGATCTCTTATTCAGAACTTAACCTGGTCCGGACCAGGTTAGGCGTCCAGCATAAGTTACCGGGGAGATATACCCCGATCAGAAGTGAACCAGCATCGTAGGACGGAAAACCCCTGGTTAACCCTGAAGTTACCTCGATAAGAGAAAATCCGGCTTCGTAGTACAGGCCCCGGCTCACCTGCAACACATAACAAATTAGCAAAACCAAAACAGAGGACCCAAAGGGTCGTCACAGTTATGTCGGTGGAGGAGTTTTTGAAGTTGCCCTCGGAGGACTTTCTGGATCGTTGTACTCGAGATCAGCTGGTAATAATTAGCAAAACCAAAACAGAGGACCCAAAGGTCTGCTCGATGCACTTACCATACGATGGTTCTAAAATAGCGAATTGTGTGATTTAATTTTACATAGGACTTGTTGTGTACTGACACACGCGCACACACCACACACACAAAAAAAGCACTTAGCACGATCTTAGCATTTGACATAACTAGATTGACGACCAGCAGTCCACCTGTTCATGCTGTATCCTACTCTTTGATTTTATGCTTGTGTTGTTCTCTCAAATGTAAGTCGCTTTGGATAAAAGTGTCTGCTAAATGACAGTAGTAGTAGTAGTACTAGCATAGTAGTGCTTTTTCTCTAGCGCCTCTCACTTAGTCTTGAAATATCAAATCTTTTACTACGTTTATTCTACTTTAGTAATACTTGAGGCTCTTAGAGCGGTCGTCCATCCAGATTTAAGTTAGTACATGTACACTCACTGTATTTATGACTGTTCATGTCTTGTTTGCTTGCATGCATTGTTATACTGGCTGTACTTCAGGAGAACACTCAACATATCTGGAGTACGGTGACATGGGTGAGGCCCATCTAAAAGGACACAAACATTTTTCACTGACAAGAAATGTATTGTTCTCTTTTTATTCAGAACGATCTGCTCCAAAACCTCCTACTCAGCTTGATTTCGTTTTTCTTTTTGTTTGTTTATTTAGCCACTGCAATGTGTACGGTTTGTTTTTTGTCCTTCAGGGGCTTCTCTGAGCTTTGAGGCTTGCTTTAGACAGGAAGAGGGGTGGACAATGACACAAGAAGCCAAAAAATGGTCAATTGCATTATATAAACAAACTAATGTGATAGTCATTTTAACATTATTAAAGAGCTCAGTCTCCAGGTACTTGCATTTTAAGGAAGGGGGTTATACATGTGCAGAACAACAATAATGTTGAACATCAAACCATACATGCTACCTTTACATATACTTTTCTAGATCACTAGATTTTCTTAGTTATTTTATTCTGATGTACGTGTCTGGCAACATTTTACAGAATATCCCTCAGCAGAATCCCTGCAGCTTTCTTCATGCTATAAAATTATGACATTTCCTGACATTTGGTCTCTTCTTGGATCAGCAAATGTCTCTGCGGGCTTTGATCACACTCACTGTATGAGACCAAAATAATATTTTCATTGAACCTCACAGACGCTACGCATATTTTGCCCTTAGATTCACTGCAATACATGAAATGACACACTAACATTACCAGATTCATTACTGGAAATATACGGCTTATTGAATTATGTTTTCAAAGCTTTGTTCCTTTGCTATGACGGTTTGATTAGAGTCTTTATTGGTTGAGTTAGCATATTGTGGCTGCTCAACCTTTATGTTCACACCACACACTCTGCCTATTTCCATTTCCACTAGAGGTATTTTTTTCATTTTAATCCCCAGAAGTTGTAAAAGTGCAATCAGGTTTGCCCTACTCTGAGTATATAAATCTAATATTCATAAAGCTGTTCCTATCGTGATATAAATCTAAAACAGCACAGCGACTTAACGATAGCAAAATCGTCATACTGGGTTGCAGCCATGGCACTTTAATTTACCCGGAGTAAATCCCTAATCACGGGCCAACATTTCATTCTAATTGCTGTGAACAAGAGGGACTTGGATGAAGAGAATAATACAGGCTTGTGTAGATAGTATGTCACACAATGTGACACAAGTCTAAAATTTACTGCAGTTAAAGATGACAGTAATTAAGGCAGAATTACAACTCTATATTAAGATAGTTTACAGTGTGTTTACTCAGGTTTAAATCTATAAAGTTCAAGCTAATTTATATAATACAAGAACTTTGTCCACAAAAGTATCAGGGTCAGTAAATGTGCAAACATTATATATGTCAGAGTAACTTAACCCTTTCACATTGAGTGGTACAGTTTAATGTAACTTATCAAAGTTGGGAAATTGACCAGCGACTAAATCAAAGCAATCATTTTGGACGACAGGGTAATATGGCTTCATTTAATTCCCAGGTTCACTGTGGTTTGTAAGCCCTTAAAACAAATTAATTTCTTTTACAGCTAACACAATGGCACACTTCACCAGCTAAACAGAGCAACCTATCTATGATCTCATGACTTCCCCTTCATCTTTCCACTTCCCGTCCATATCCATATGAGCAGACTCCATATATATCTTAGATGCAGTTAAACAGCATAGGCAGTGCTCATAAAGTTTAATGTTGGCTCTAACGAGATGTCAAGGTCGCTCTTCTGTAATGTTATAAGAAACCTGGCTCTCACACAATGAGAAGTACTGAAGTTCTATTGGTCATAGCTGAGGAGGCCCATTGTTCAGCTTAGAGAGGGAACATTAATGGAATGGATTATTCACGACAGCCTGTTGAAAGGTTTATCACTCAGTCAAACTGGGATATATTGTTTGCGCGTTTCCCTTGTTGGCGTGCCATTTCTGTTTAGTGCTTTAAAGAAGGGCATCTACACACAGACACACAAACAAGGGAAGGGTACACAAAATGCTGTGGACTTTTTCTGTTACACGGAGGGGGTCGGCTGGATTTCCTGGATGTTCCATAAATTTCAATTAATGTTGGTGTGGATTAGTCTCACTGCACTTTAGAAACATTGAAAGAAATATTCAGGCAAAGTCAAAACATACATTGCTTGATTGCATTACATATGAAAAGTGTCCATCTTGAAATTATGTTAAATAAAAACTTCCCCTTTAAATAGTTTCAGTTTTTTACTCTCCTTTTAAGCTCGGGGCTGTGCAGCAATTCTCATGGGCGTTCTTGAGTGTGTTAGCTCCAGACTTTGAATCTTCCTACCTTTTTACGGAGATGTTCAGTGATCCCGTAAGTCATACCAAACCATTGTTCTTTGATATGGCATGAGACAAAAAAAAGAAGAGAAAGGTAGAAGACAATCTACGATCCTGTCACCAAAAGGAGCTGTTCAACCAACAGGTCCTCTATATTTTGTAAAAAAAACATATATATTATTGTAGTGTGTCACACAGGTTATGATAGCAAACAGGATGTGTTCCATTATTTCCTTGTACCAGACAGATACTTCATAGGTCTTCATGAGAAATCCCATATTATAATATATTTAACACACATAATGCAAACTTTTATAGTGAGCATTACTAAGGCACATGGTGATATGACTGAGGAGAAGATGTTCTGGATCAAGTCAAAGCTCAGTTTCTCACATGATCATTGAGACATAGCTGCCTTAAATTCAAATAGATGGCCAGATGATGAATAAAAATTTTTTTGTTTTAGTACCCAAGATTTATTAGAAATGGTGATTGTTTTGCAATTTTTTTCATATTTCTTTTAAAATCTTCACCTCTAGTTTTATTGAGACAACTGCAGGTTTGCCTCAATTTCAGCCTTTTAGAGCATTGTAGATGGCACTGATCTCTCTTTTTTGCGGGGGTGGGGGGAGGGAATGAAAAAAACAAAACGGGCTTTCATTAATAGAGATCTCAAAATTGGATAACAGTGGATTTGAACTGTTGGTTATCGTGTGCAAAGGGATGTACAACTCATGCACAGAACAGCACAGTTACAGTCACAACTCCTAGTGATTTGGACCCCTTTATCATGAGATTTGAGTTTCTGATGAGGTTTTACAATTTTCTGCAGTTTTTGGCAACTTCTTTGATCATGTTTTGTAACTGTAATATACAGAATTTAAACATTTTGTTGATGATGTATTGATAATTCATCAACCAAAGAGAATGCAATCACTTTGTTCCTAATTGATTTTTCATCTTTTGGTAAAGTGAGAGGATTTCTTTTTTCAAAATAAAGTACAAATATAGATCCAAGCATGACATAAATGGTACACTTTCAGATCTCTTTCCTAGAGTTAGATGAAGTATTTACATGTCAGAAAATGGCTTCACTATATTTGCAGTTTGTAATGTTAGTAACTCTGAAATGTGTCATGGAGCTGTGTTTTAAAGGTGCATTTTCTGTCAAATCAAAGGTCACAAACCTCATATCTCGCTGTATGAGATCATTTGTTGTGATTTTCCTTTTAAACGTAGATGACATTGAAAGAAAACAAGCTTTCTTTTGGTTTATGCTATTTATTATAGTGGTTAATAGCCTGATTGCTACTGGCATGACATCCTTTGCCTTTTCTGGGCAGTCTAACTACACTTGGGGGGGAGAAGAACCCTTATCAATACTTACAAAGCAAGGATGAACACATCTTATTGGTGCAATGCAATTATGTAATCACACATCTGAAATTAAGTCCATATACTTGCATTTGTTGCACTTCGTGCAGCTGTAGAGACAATTAATTATTTCATCTCACCAAATCTTGAGCATCTGCTCTTTAGTTATTTCAGATGAGTCCAGGTGGTTTCTGCCATATCAAGTTGTAATATGGTGGTCTACATCTATGGCATCAGAATGATGTTGATACTTGCCTTACTTTTCTGTATTTTTACACATTTTCTGTGAATTATGGATCATCTGGATCATCTAGTTTTGGCCATGATACAATAAGGACACTTTGATGTACTTGCTCTAATCTGCATTGGGAAAGAAAGTAAGCTGCTAAGCAAGAAATGCTTTCATTCAAGATTTGCAGGTTTACTGGCCCAGTGTGTCATTTCAAAGCAATTTGCCATCTTCCCCAGATGTCCAAGTTAACCACTTAAGACAATGAGCAATATAGTCAGTTTGATTTTGATCATGCTATTGTGTACCACTGCACATATTACTTTAACATACGCCATCAGTTTCTCCATTGCAAATGATTTTTTCTGTTATTGCCCTGCGGACAGCTAAAGATAACCTCAGTCTTAGCCTCATTTCAACCAAAAGATGATGAGCTCTATTTTGGTTGGCCTGATTAGGAGTTTGCATTTATCTAGGACTCCCATGACCCAATCTGATATCTAGGGCTGGGCCTACATGCACGTGTGTGCCCTTGTGTATGTGCATTTGTATATGCATGTGTGTTTAGGACTGTATGGGCTGTCCAGTGTCTGTCATTGGTGTGAACCACACTGCATAAATCTAAGTGTGAAGGTGTATGCGTGGGAACATATGAACCAGCATGCTTTTGCTTATTTTTATGCATGGAAAACACTGATGTACCGGTAGGGAAGAAATCCATAATCCAGCACAGGATGAATGTACAATATTGAACATTAGACAAAGCAAATCTGTCTCGTCCTCTTTGGTCAACTGAATCTAGTAAAATGATTGTTGCAGTTTGCTTTTTAAAAATGTATTTAATAACATACTGTTAAAATTTAAAAAGATTTCTATTTAAGCTTTTGCAGTGAGCCACACAATCACTGTTATCATTTTTTACACCAAAGCAGCATAAAAACCCCAGTGCAGTAAAAAAGCCTCTGATCAGAACAGCTCATCTCTCCCTATAGTTGTTTATAGTGGGCTGTTGTGTTCTATTGCATATACAGTATATCTACATCTTATTCTTTTAAATTTAGAACCAAAAAATGAATAACTTGACTGAAGTTTTCAGATGAATATCTGATCACAAGTCTTGACATGATTTAACATTTTGTGACACAAACCAAAGTTTTCTTCATAAGCTGACTAATTTCAGTGACTGCCCAGCACTCCATTCATGCTGTATGTCTATAACAGAGTCTTCTGTCACTTATCCTTTTTGGTTGTTGGTTGGACTTTTTCAAAAGTCAAAATGCGTGTCCTATAACTCTTGTTGGTTGACTCTTGATTACTGTACATTTATGCTGTCTGTGCTTCTAGGAAAAACATGTATGGCATATAAATGTATGTATAACTGCCCATATTGGAAGCACAGGGGCATTCATGATTGCTGGCAAGGTAACACTCAGGCAGGCATACTGGAGGTGTGAATGAGTTAGTACAAGGACAAAGGTTGTCAAAGGGTCAAGCAGAAATCCTACTACTGTCAAGACTAGGATCCTAAACACTGTTATGGTTGACAAGGCATTAGCATGAGTTGACTGTAAAAAGTGGATGGCCAAATTAAGATCATATCATCATGATGTTAAAAGACAACAGCTGAGGAAATCACTGACACAGACATATAGCAACAGTGAGAGACAGCAAGAGAGAGGAGGAAAAAGAGATTTATGGTCTAAAAGGGGATCATCAGAGAGGAAAGGAGATAAAACAAAAGTGCAGATAAGCTCAATGGGTGGTCTGACTTTGTACTTCATACTGCAGCAGTATCAAAAGTAAAATGTTTTACTTTTGGCTATTGAAAGAGAGGAACCAATGAAAGGTAATGTTACCTGTAGGGTTTGGGGCACATGTGTGGAGAGGGACCAAGGTAAAGGTGCAATTTGAAAGCAGGTTTTCAGTTTTTTCTTCTAAAAGTTCTTCTAAAATTCTAAAAGTGGGTGTGGGTTAAATGGGTTTGAAGTCATGAGGTTTAGGGAAAAGAAAGGGAAAAGGAAGAAAGATGAGTGCAAAGAGCATAAAAGGATTGGAGAACTACACCACTAGCCTCCCTGCATTATGCATGTGGTGTGATTTGGCGCATGTAAACGGTCTGTGAATGTTTTATAAGATCAGGTTTACCAAATGATACTGTGGGAGAAACAAAAGTTGGTCAAAATGGTAAGAGAGGCAGGCATGAATGTGATGGTAAGATCGTGCAAAAACAATGTTTTATTTAATGTACAGGTTTGTTTGTGTGCTTACGGTGAGGCAGATGGAAAGGAAGATGTGGAAGAGATCCGGTGGTTACGCTCTCTGTATGGATTGAGCCACATGCTGTCTCCTGTAGAAACAGGTCTTGACACAATACAGTAAAGTATGAACTGGGATTGTACCAAAGTAACTAATCTGTCTTTATATATTTTACAATAAATTTTAACCAGGTCTTCTCTTTAACTCCCGTCTTGTTGGCGGGTTCAGTCAATGTGCTTGTCACTAGTTGCAATGCTAAAATATCAAACTTCCTTCAACTGTTTTCAATTTAATGTCCTTTCTTTCTCCCTTTTTGTTTTTTTTTTACTGCTTTTAATGTTTCATGCAAAGCATTTTGAATTGCCTTGTACATGAAATGTGCAATACAAATAAACTTGCCTTGCCATTGTATCATGGGGAGCTCTTGTATCTAGTCCTTTATCTGATTTGGAAGTCTGAGTGGTGAACGCAAATAAAGGATCTTGTATCTGTAATCCTCTTTCAGACTTAAGTGTTGGATTTTACATGTAAATTAATGTTACATTAAACAACCAGGCTTTGGTGACAAAACCAAGGTTTTGGGTGAGTTCCTGACACTCCAGATTTAAAAAAAAGAAACTGTTCAAAAGAGGGATTGCATCCTCAAATAGAAAGTAATTGAGTACAAGGACATACACCAGTTATCACAGTTGTACATCATAACCACTTATTGATTTATATCTTACTCTTCGTCAAAATGCATTGAAATTTTGACTTTGTCAAATTTGTTTTTAAAAAACATTAATCATAGGAGCACTTTTAAGACTAAAATTGTGAGAATATATATACTCTGTCCACATGCATTGTAAAGGAAGAAGATTACTATTAAAAAGAAAGCACTAATTTAACAGTGCTACAAATTTTACCAAATCTTTTTTCATCTAAACCTTATTTGTTCTATACAACCGCCCATTTCCCCAATGAGAGGCCTGGTACCCCCAGAACAGGTCTCCAGTTCATTGCAGGTCCAATTACGAGGAGAACAACCATGTGTGCATGTTCAGTTTGTAAGTTAACATTTAATAGTTGTTGAACTATGGAAAAAACTGCAGTAGAGTCCACACAGGAATGAGAAGAAGAGACAGAAAAATCACTCATCGCCACTCATGTTTGACCAAGGAACCTTCTTGCTATTGGTGAAAGTGCTAACTGCCACATCACCTTGCAACTCTTATTCACTGCCAAAATATTGTTTAGGAAATATGAGCCTATACAACCACAGTATATTTTGTGATAATCATCCCTGCCACATGTTGGTCGGATCTGATTTAGCCGTGGCTCAGTGTCTCCTTTCCTCTGGCACCGTTCACAAGCAGGAGGTTGATAACTGCTGACCTTCTTGCTGACCTAGCACAGCCTCGTTCACAAAACCATTTAAGTTTGCATACCAATTACAAACCCTTTCCATACATATGAATCAGAGAAAATACAGCCGTCACTTAAATCAAGTAAATCCCTCTGCAGAGCCAGGACTAAATTGCAAGAGGCCTTTTGTCTGTAGATTTAAAGAGTTGTTTTTTCTGCGGCATCAGAAACATAATTTCAATTACATGTAACTTGGCAATAATGAAGACATAAGCAAGATGTAATACTAATCACCAAAAATGTCACCACTGACTAGGGCTTTAAAATGAGCTGTGCTGCAGTAGTTTCGATTTTATTTATATATAAATTATAAATAAAATACTTGAAATAAAACATTCCCTGAAACATCGCTTCTAATTCATGTGGAATTAATCTAAACAAGTTTCTTCCAAACCTCATGAACATCCAGTAAAATACAACTGATCAAGTTGAAAAAAGTAATGCTTACTTAACAAGCTGAGGTAAACGAATTTGTCATAACTCAGTAACTTTAGTTACTGTAACTCTGTGATTGGTACATTCAACTTAAATCTTTAATTCTATTGTAATGGGCACTCAAGCACAATGAACATAGTCCACTACACTTACTCAACGAATGCTTCATTACTTTAAAAAAAACTAAGGTAACTCGTTGCCTTAAATTTTTAAGTAGATTAAACTTATCTAGCTTTACAGTGCAGTCAGTCAGTCAGTCAGTCAGGGCTTTTAACACAGAAAACTTGTTGCAGAAATCTTAAGTTACATTCACCTAGCGAAATAAGAAATGGTGAGGGTTGTCTTAATGTTCATTTTTGAGGATTACTGAGGACATTACTCCCATCTTTTACCAACTCCCCACAACAGTTTAATTTAGCACACAGTGATATATTGTCACAATGAACACTTTGATAGGAATTTCTGTGAAATGCAGGCATTGTAATGATTTAGTGAAAGCAATAATTTGTTTGACCCTCACAGACAAGATTTTTAATTTATAAAACTTTTCAACTGGGTGTAATGTCTCCTGCAGTTTCCAATGTAATTTGTTTTTGTTGTAGTTTAAAAATTTGATTAATGATGTTTATGACATCCCTCAGTAGAGGCTTTATATCATATCATATTCACACTGTGTCTTTTCCCTAAAATTTGGTCAAATCAGTTTTACTTCAAGGTCACTTGCAATTCAAACGTTTTGAAATCAGAGCCTTGAAGCTCTGAGGGAAAAGTCTTAGTAAGGAAGATTGAATGAATTATGCTCCCCTCTGCTGCAGTGCTGCCCTTAAGTAAGTAAGGCACTTAACCTTCAGCAGCTCTGGTGGAACAGCTCAGTGGGCCATAGAAGAAGACTGTGGGTTGATCTGAAGTTTGGATCTAACCAACCCTGAACAGCCGCTGCTGCAGCAGCAGAAGAGCAGTTTAGCCAACAATACTGGGAGATTCACAAGTCACGTTTTTGGTTTCTGGAAGCTTTGCTTTTGTTTGATAAGTAAAGAGGACCAGTTGTCCTCTGATATTAATCCTGATGGTGTTTTCTTTCATTTTTCATGATTTTTAAAAAAATATACTTGACTCTGCTGCTACTGCAGGATATAGTGAAAATAATAATTTTGATAAATTATAGTAGCATATGCATTCATAAATGTATGCTGCAACATAAACACAGAAAGAAATGGACAGATATGAGTATGGTAGTTCTGGCTGGTGAACAGTCCGCCTCACACATACACGTAGTATTTTGGCAAGCAACTGAATAAACAACAAGAAAAAACAGAAAAAATATTCACAGTTTTCATGAAACTCTGCTTAGAAAGAGACTGAAATGAATCAGAAAACAGGGCTCGACCAGACAATCATGTTTTGTATTATTTTACCAGAAATGGGTCAAGTGGGAGTAACGTGGTGAAGAATTGATGATCCGTCGACAACGAAATCCAATTCAGCATTTTGCACCACCCTCATGTTACTTGTTCTACAAAACTCAATTCCAGTGAAGTTGGGAAAGTGTGTTAATTGCAAATAAAAATTGATTCAAGTAAATTGCAAATTCTTTTCAACCCATATTTAAATGAATGCACAGCAAAGACAACATATTTATTGTCTTCACTCA
>JAVQJG010015709.1:0-13413 GCA_036024015.1 Craterocephalus amniculus | reverse complement strand
GCGCCCCAGGAAGTAGGCTTATGGCCCAGGCTGGCCGCCGCAGGGAGACGCGGTGGCCGGGAGCCTGTAGCAGGATGCCCGGGGGACGGCCTATGGCCAGAAGGCTGCGCAGGGAGACGCGGCGACCCAGCCCCCGGAGGAGAAGGACCGCCAGAGGGAGAAGCCGCCGAGAAGCACCGAGCCCTTTCTTTTAACGTGCCCCTTTTTATCGTGTCCTTTTTAAGGACTTTTTTTAGACGGACATTTTATGATTGTTTTCTTTAGTTATATTAGGGCTTTTTTTAGTTTTTATACAAGCTTTTATTTTGATTTTAATACTGCCCTCCTGTCTCCATCCTTTCAGCAGCTCCCGGTATCAGTTTTTAGCGGACCTCTTCGACCCGTAACATAAAGCTATTTCCAAATCCCAATCACTGATAGCAAAAGTCTTTGGAGACAACAATGGTTTTGTTCAAAGAGGTAATTTAGCCGTCAGATACACAAGATGCTCGATTGTTGCTGCTCTCCATTTCTGATGGTTGCTGTTCCCAGCCTGACCACTAAATGGCAGTAATTTTTATATGCTGTTACTTTGCCACATTGTCTATGTAATGTGTTAAAATTACACCGCCATAGCTGCTCTCCCAATTATTCATTTGTTCATTTCATTCATTCATTCAGATGGCTTAACATGGTGGAAGCCCGTTTTGCGTTAAAAGTATTGGAGACAGACTCAAATCTGGCTCAGCTGCAGTGTGATCATCTTTTAGGGACAGCTTGTTGAGCATAGAAGATCCTCTTTCAGCCAAGCATTTCTGTTAAATGTGAATTCAAATTCACTTTGTACAATAAAGAAAATAAAAAGAATAAGAAAAAATCGTAATAAGGTACAAAGGTGACAAAGAACTGTTTCAGTGCTGGGATGAGGCCAAAATTCAGACTGAAAGATATGAAAAAAAGTACCTAGAATTTGTAAAGCTGTTGGTCAGAGCCAACAGCTTTTTAAGATTTTATGGTAAATTACATCATTTTTACACCTGAAAAACAGATATTGTAAGAGATATTGCAGACAAGTTTGGATTTTTTCGCAATTTTATAACGTGCTTGCAGGAAAAATGTGCAAAGCTCTCGGCTTACCGGTCCCTCACGACCCGATAACGGATAAGCCATGAAAAAATGGATGGATAAGAGAAAAATATCAGGAAAAACACACATTTCATTCTCACATGGCACTGGTCCATAACATTTCTAGAACATTTCAGGACTAAAGTGAATGTTTAAAAGTGTATTGCTGTGAACTGTCACTAAAAGCAAAATCATCAAACAGACTCAACAGTTTATTTTAAGCCAGAGTATGGTAGCATATGTTCAGATAACCAAAAGGCGTCTCCTGGGTTTTATCTGCTAACTAGCAACTGACAATCCTTTGGTTTCCCATTTATGAAAAGAAATCATTACATAAACAAATTAAACCATCTGTCCAGGATCAAAACTGCCTGACAAATCACTGTGATGCATTAAACTAAAAAAAAAAAATAGGATGAGAGTTCAAATTTGACACATTAGGTTGTCTGAACTGTAAAAGAATTGTAATGTGTGGAAGCTGTTTGATTTGTTAATAGGGAAACATTTGCCAGCTTATCCAAATATGAAAGGACAGGAGATAAGATCAGAAAAAAGAAATAAGAACCATTCCCGACATATGACAGAACCAGAAGGCTACCGGAGCGATTATATTCTCAACACATGACAGTCTGACATTCCTGACCTACTATCACTCTCACACATATTTTCCGCCACTATCTAATTAAGCACAACACCCTCGATATAAAAAACTGCAGATTGACTGTTCAGGAAGATGGACGGGCTGACAAGACAGCTAAGTATTTAGACCAAGTGTTTTCTGCCACGGGAGAAGAGAGCTGCTCCTTCAGTCCATCAGGGAGGCTGGGAGGATGTGTCAGCGTCCGCTAATGTCGGATAGCTTGTCGACTCTGCGGGGGTGGCGGTGCGCCTGCCAAGTGGAAGCTTGACCTCATCTAAAGGGGATCTTGTAGGGTCATTAGCTGAAATAATTGATTATTTATAGTCAGATCAGTGATGCCCTTGATAGCCAGCAGTGGGGTGGACGATTGCTCAGCTGGCCGGTGGCAGTGTATAAATCAAACAGTGTTTTCTTTTTTTTCTAATCAGGGATGGAGTGCTGAGCAGAATTAAGAAGTAGGAGGTGATGTTAATAAAGCAAACAGATGTGGTGTAAGTGGAGAGAATGGTTGAATTCACTGCAGCTCAGAGGAAATGGAAATTGGAGAAAGTGTGCAACATTAAATGGGTTATAAAATTGAAAGAAAATTGGCCCCCTGTAGTTAGAGACCTGCTAGTTTTTTGAAACTCTGAGGATGTTGCCTTTAATCCAAATCGTCTAATAAAAATTTTCATCAACGATGAAATACTTCTGTCCTAATCAGAAGTTTCAAGGAAGACAGAGTCTAAGGTAAGAGAAAAGGTGACCATGTCAAAGGTTATAATGCATAGGTCCTTGTTGTTGTGTGTGTGTGAGCGTGTGTGTGTGTGTGAGTGTAGGGAGAAAGGAAGAAGGAAAATAGCTAAAAGTTAAATAAAACTTTTGATTTTATAAAGATTCATTTTTTTTGTCCCCTATCTCTTTGGGTCAAGTGTTAAAAGGTCGCGGCTCCAAATTTTCACATGTCATATTTTATCTCATAAACTGCAAAACCCCAGGCTTGGGTTTGGCTTGTGTGCTAGAAGTTAGTTTTCATCTAAGCAGAATTAGCTATTATGGCACAGAGAGCAAAGCCAGGTTGTAGGATGTTCATAAATCCATCAATTATACCGTATGGCTGTTACATAATGCAGCTGTCCACATGGCCAGGGAAGGTGACTTTCTCCTTTCTGTCCTTTCATGTCTACAGTTAAAAAATAGCTGAAATACCATCAGAATGATCCTTAAAATTAGCATCTCTGGCCCTCAGGCACTTGTCAGCATGTGTTGGTTTCCCCCAGCTCATCATCATCATTTTACTGAAGAGGAGAGAAAAAAACAAAAACAATCAGACAGGACAAAGTGGACGGGAGGCATGGCCCTATCTCAGGCCTCAGCGTGATTTTAAATGACACCATTAAAAGAGCTTGTAATTCTCATTTTATCTGCACCCACACACGCACCGAAATGATGACCTCCTGGAGCGTGAGCAGGCTGGACACTTGCAGCTGGTGAAGAGAGCCAGCAGGGGAGCTGAAAATGAATGCAGATAGACAGAGCCAGCCTTATTAGGTGGCCGAGACAGGCTGTTCCAGCCAATCAAAGGTGAGCACCCCCACCAATAGCAGGATGTGGTTTATGTAGGGTCCGGCTATATTAGAAACAATGAATAAAACATTGGTTTCCACTGTAGGGCAGTGTTGAAGCTGATCAGGCCGGAGCCAAATACAATGTCAAATAACGTCAGTAAAACAGATTCTGTAACACAGTCACCAGCCCTGACTGATCTGCTAAAGTACAATTCTGCTGACGAGCTGTGAGCTTCATCGGTCTTTCTGTCTATAGTCTGCACAGTATCAATCTGTCACTGGAGCCGATTGTTTTCCTCCTCAATGAAGCAAGACATTATTTGATCTGAAACTAAATATTCCCTCATGTTTAGACTCACGCCTTGAATTCAGGCAGCAACAACTTCACAGCAAGCCCAACCCTGTGCTCATCAGCAGATAAAAATAATGGAAATTTTTCCTTCCACTAACTCAAAACTGTTAAATCTCAGTCAGCCTTCAAGCCTGACAACAGTGATAAACAATGTCTTTCTAAAAAAAAAAACGCCTCAACAGAGCAGCTTCCTGAGGAGATTCAAGGTAGCCAGGATGTCCATAGTTATAGTAGCTTACTCAACCAAAACCGGGAAAAACAGTGGTGCTGATTTTCCAGAATGTGGCTCTTCTGGCTTTGCTCCCTTAGAACAGCTACAGAAAAGTCCTGTCTTTTTGGACACTCAGTTCCCCTGGCAGGAGTCGACTCTTCTCATTCACTACAAAGAATCAACTTTTAGAGCCGGCATGTTTGCGTATGACACATCACTATTCTGAAAGTTGTGAGGAAGTTTAAAAGAATGGTGACAAAAACAGAGAGAAAACCTCTCAGTATAAAAAAAATGTTGTAGCTGTCAGGAAGTTAAGCTCAGTCCAAACACCTGCTACGTACTTTAGACCTGAAATGCTTGAAATAAACTTTGTGTTTAGGTCAAATAAAGTTAGAGTGAGAGTGTTGTGAATTTCCTGATTGGTTCATCTGGTTCAAGGCTGGGATGGATGGATGGATGGATGGATGGATGGATGGATGGATGGAGGAAAGGATTACAGTAATGATTGGTTAAGGATATAAGATGGCTAATAGAATGAGGGATCCAAAGATGGATGAACAGATTATGTGGGTTGGGAGGATAAACAGATCATGGGCCAAAGGACATAAAAGGAAAGGACAGATAATTGAAAGGATGATGGGGAAGGAGAAGAATGAGGGATGAATAGGTAGAAAAGGGACAAACCAGGGAAGAATGGAGAGGTAAGAAAAGAAGAAAGCAGGAGAGGTGTGGCCTGGTGGTGAAGGCGTGGTCTTATCACTGAGCCAACAAGATCAGAAAAAGAAAAAAAAAACATTTCTGCATCAACATCTAAGTATTTGCAGGTACTGCTGGTCCAGATTTACTTAAAAACATTAATGAAATCTGTGAATTTGTATTCAGTTCAGTTCAAAACACTGTTTATCCTTGAGGGGCAATTTTAAAAAGGCACGCAGAGCAACAACACAACAACAAGCAACACACAGACATAGCGAAATGCAGAAATCATTACAAATCAGTACACAGAAAGCTATCGTCTAAAAGGTCTCTGCAGACTAGAGTGCCATGAGTTAAAAGCAGGCAGACACCAGCTCAGGGCAAAGCATCATGATGCTGAAAAAAGGAGATCTTCCGGTTCAAGAGCCAGACAGCCATGGGACAAAAGCGTCTCTTCCTTTGTGTCCTGCACTCCGGACATGGCAGTCTACTTCCAGATGGGAGCCACTTGAAAGGACGTGCCTGCAGGGTCCAGTTAGTAGGCGGGGGGGTTGTAGCTTGCATGACGACCAGAGCTCCGGCAGTTCTGGTTATTTAAGATGATTTTTGGCTGAGGTTATGAATTTATGCCTTTTGATAAATGTTAAAACGATGTAGTGGAATGAACCTTGTGCTGATGAATGCCGACATTTCATCAGCACGTTGTCTCAAAAAGCTGCACGGGCCCATTTACATGATGGCCGAGTCAGTATTGATTTACTGTCGGCTGTGGTCAAAATTTTATTCAACATGGGTTATAAGAAGCAATTTCTGTTTAGTTTCAATGTCGGACATCAGCGCAGATTCAGTACAGACAACAAGGAGGTCATTCCTGTTCACTGCTATAAATCTACACAATAACTTACTTTTTATAATAAATCATGGCCAATAACTTAAACTGATAAAATAAATGTTTAATCCTGAATTTGGCTGTTTAAACACACATGGCTCATCACTTTTCTGCATTCCTCGCTTCAGTTTTGACTTGATCCAGATCACATTGTCAGTTTTTTAGCCTTTTGTTTTGCTGTTTGTTGACTCCGGACACTTGAAGTGGACAATTGCTCTCAGGTGCGTAATTAAGCTGTGACCTTTCACAGCAGAGAATCTGCTCGTCTTACTACTGCAAGGACACCATATGAAATGTCCATGCACGAGACAAACACACATACCTTCACATGTGTTCATGCAAAATCGTACTGATATTAACCCGTGAAATGATGGTTTTTCACCTGTCCACACAGTGAATCCGATAGAGCGTAGCCTTTATCTTAGACCGTAGCTGTTGTCTCTTGATAGCATTTGTTCTTTTTTTTTTCTTCCATTGTCTAACCCGTCAAACCCTGCCAAAATATGTTTTCTGTCTCCGTATGGCTCTGTGCACACTGACGGTGCCATCCAATTATCTGGGGAGAGAGGCAGAAAGAAAACTGGGTTGATAAATCTGAGGAGCTTTTGACAGAGGAATGTTTCACAAGGTGATTCTGCTGCCTCTTTCCCTTCTTCTTCCCCCTTTCTTCCCCTTTCTTTTTCATGTATCATTTTTCCTGATCCTTATCTGTGTCACATAACTCAGCCCTTAGTTACCTGACAGCTCTTTTCGCTGTGTGAGTCTCAGGCTAAGAGGCACATGGCTGGCGGAGCTGCAAAAGGTGAGTCTGACTGTGCCAGAGACACAACTGGGTTCTAATTAGTGAAGTTGCAGGAACATGGCGTTTGTGCATGCTTGTGCAGAGCCTGGCAAGGACGCAAATGTGTGCGCTTTGATTTGTTTGTGCGCATGCATGCGTACCTCAAGTGTAGCCATCTGCTGTTGGTGGGCTTTGTGCAGATGAACAATGCCCTGATGAAATGAGCACAGTAATTAGGCTGAAGTAGTGTTTTGCTGTTATTAACAAAAGAAAAAGGAAACAATAACAAGCAAAGAGCATCATGTAAAGATGCAAACCAAGGCTAAAAATAGCCCCTTGAAAGCCTGATCCAGGGAAAAATGGGAGAAAAAATGTTAAAATGTGAAGTCTTTACTATAAACAGATGCAAAAGGTCTTAGTGTGTGTGTCAAATATATTACATACGGCATTATAGGGGTAATACTGGCAGCATGTGTTCAGATTTACTTACAAAAATCTTAGTTTGGAAATAATAAATTAGATTTAAATAAAACATACAACAAAGAATGATTTGTTGGGTTACATCAAGCTCATTTCAAAATCAGATTTTAGTAATGTAAATAGATGCTTGCACATTTCTCTAAAATTGCCTTTAATGAACACAGAGTGTATACCTGTACAATAAATAATCTGCTTCTCTTGTAAGAATAAAGTCAGCACATCACCACTCTGTGAATTCTTTATGTAATCACGTTATATAAAAAGAGACAGGTTAACTGCAGCTTTGGAGTGATTATTAATGTCTCCTTAGGGGTTCTTCTAATAGCAGAGAGCATTTAGAAAGATTCAAATGATCCTATGAGGGGTATGCTATCGTTTTCTAACCAATTGGGATCGGTGCCAAAGCACCAGCAGCGAAAGGTGCACTTCTCTGGCTGGCTAATGACCATAAAGTGAATATACATCACCTCACCGTCCTGACCACTAAATCTGCAGAGAAATACCCTCTCTCCATCACTGCGGAAAGCCACCGTGGAGATGATATAATGTGATCGTAAAAATGTGGTCTGGGGAGAAGCAGAAACTCTCACCTTTTTCCATATGTGGTATTTTGTTTTCCCCAGGAGGTCTCCCCAGCCGACTCGCCCGTTCGCCTGCCAGCGTGCAGCTGGCCGCGATGAGCGTACAGCTCTATAACATATCCGTCATTGTAATGGTTCCTGTCCTCACTGGGAGCCCTGTGGCCACCGATGAATGAAACAGGAGTAATTTATTTACACTTCTCCCATTATCACATATTCCTGGTGCGGTCTTGTCCACAATGAATACTGATTTCTGTTCACATCTTGTTGCCTATAGGCACCATTATGTCCTTATGGCCTGTGGAGAAATCAAACAGCCTATTTATTCATTCACTTATCCGGGAAAAGGTTATAGGCAGCTTTTATTCTTTTGTTCACATCTTACCCGATGAGATGCTCAATAATTCTCGATACACTTTTAGAGAGATTTTCACAGCAGACCACCAACTGGTCAAAGAGATCCTAATCTATGGGGGTAATCCCTCGTTTCCACATGTGTGTGCATACATTAACAGAGTTGCATTCAATTCTACAGGAATCCCTTTAGGAAAAAGTCTTGCCGTTGCGGCATTTGTGGCTGATGTGTACGTACATGCGGTCCATTGCCCAAAACGGTGCATGAGCAGCGCGTACACACGTCACATTACTTCACGTCAATGAGAGCAGCTGACGTGCCAACAGACATTATAGATGTGTAGCAGCCATGATGCCAAACACGGACGCGTTGTCAGCAGCATGTATGTCCAAGCTTTTAAGAAACAATGAGATGCAACCTCCATATGGACCCACCACCTCTGAAGCAGTAAGAAACACGTTTTGTTACTCAACAGTTCTTTACTTTTTGTAATGGATGAATGGTGGATGGATGGATATTGGTGTTGTGTGAACTGGGTGGCAGGGAAAGGCTGAGCCTGGGCATGTTGAATCCCGGCGACACTTATTGGCTCTTGGGATATAGAGATCTCAGGGGAAATCCAGAACAGGCATGATGGATTGCCTGTTCTTTATAGCCTTGGAATGCCTTGGGCCTCCCCTGGAGGTGTTGGAGACTGTTGCTGATGGGGAGGATGTCTCAGACTTCCTCCTGGACTTGTGGTCACCATGCTTGGGATTCAGATGGAAGGGATGTGGATGAGTGAAAGACTGCCTTTTTTTTTTTTTTTTTCTAATTTGCCTTTGTTTGATCTGTGCTGTTATACTTTGCCATTCAAAAAGGAAAAGCCTATTAACAAATGCCTATTAACAACCCAGGCCTACTTTACAAGGTTTGGGTATTAAAGCAGTTAAAGGTGTGAAAACATTTTAAGATAATCAGCTGATTACACCGTCTTTGGGGTTGGATTCTTTGTGAAAAAAGCTGAGGTAAGAACTCATTAAGTCAACAAATACAGAGGAAACAAAGTGGATGCATATGCTCCACCATTAAGGCCAATTTATATCTCTTTTGCATATTTTTGTCCATTATCAGAGTTCCTGCACTTGTTCTCTGACATAGCTGAGGCGTATACCGTATGGTTAGCATTAAGCTGAACACCTGATAATTGACAAGTAACAGGAATAAAGAAGCACAGACCACAGTAGTCAACGCTGACTTGTTTATGAAGATCGTCGCCATGTTTGCTGATGTATGAAACTGACATCAGAAATCAGAAATAAACTCTGAACTCTTTACTGCCCTCTGGTGGATATGTTGCCTAACAACCATGCCGACATATAGAAAATATGGAAGGATGAAGGCAATAATGTTTTAAAATGATATTTATTTTGTGTACATAGAGGAAGTTGTAAAGAGTTTATAATTTTACATGGGTGCCAGTTAAATTGTGCTGATTTCATCTTTGGGGATCCAGTAACAATGATTTGGACAGAAATGAATTCTTTATTTTGTTCTCCTATGCACTTGTGGTCACGTATGCCTTCATTTACGCATACTATGTCTCATGATGCTCAGTCTGGGGAATTTCGTACAAAAGCATAAATGAGCCTAGTAAACAAACACATTGACACATGCAAGTATGGACAAAGCATGGACATGGACATGTGTACTCAATAAATGATTTTTTTACATTTACACAAAAACAATCAGAAAAGATGCCATGCAAAAAAGTTGCTTGTGTAAAGGTCACAAAGTACCAGGATACAGATAAAGACATTAACGCCTACAATCAGTGGGGAGGAGGGGGGGCATACTGTAGCTTTAAACCTACTGTGGCTGAATAAATTCCCTGTCAGGCTACTGGACGATAATGTGGACAAAAAGACAGGCTGGGAAGAGAGATTTGGGGAAATTCAATGGACTGTTGGGAAGAAAAGGGAGAGAGGAAAAAATATGGTAGATTGAAAAAAAAAGGCTAGTAAACTGCATGAGCACAGAGATGTGAAAAACTAAAAGCTTGATAATACGTGACAATGTAATTGGGTATGGGAAGACTATTCAGCCCTCTGGGTACTGACACCAAAAAGAAAAATGTAGAGTATTTCTGTTAGAAAGAAGGTTTTTTTAGTATAATTTTTTGTTATAGCTCAGCATCTCACTGCACAAAATATATTGATATACAGTACATTACATGCATCAAGGAAAGAAGAAAACTATATTGTGGTGGTAAAAATGAATTAAAAGGTTGAATATTTCGGCAGAGGAGATGTCATCTTTAATTCTTAAAGGTTTTCAAGACGATTAATTCATTCAGCTTTTAGTGCATGCCTGACCCTTCACCATTTAATAAATTGTCAGTTGTTCCTGTCCCTCAGTGGGCTGTCATATCACTACTGATACAACGGCCATGTTGGGTTAGGGTCATACTGCCAATACCTTCAAATGATTCTTTTCATCTATTTTTTGGTGAAAATGCAATAAATTGCTATAAATTTGAAGTGGATTTATACAACTATCCTATTTTGCTTCAGTTAAATTTATATCCCTGGTGTGGATGTGAAAATCTCTCAATGTGGTCATTTCACCAAAACGTAGCAGATTATCAGTTTTAAAACTGCTTTTTCTGCCAAGCAGTCACTCACTGATGCCATCAGCCCATTAGTTTTCTGAAGAGATGAGGATTCCCGTTTCATTCACAGGTGGGTGATGAATAAACGGTACTTTGCTCTTGAGGAGACGGTGGTTTAAGAAGCAGAAAATAAACAGCTGAGCAGTGGAGACTAATCTTTCGTATGATTTGCTTCAAGCAGTGATGTGACAACGGGTAACATTGCAGCACTTTGAATGGTTGACATTGACATTACCTCTAGAAACAGCTTTTTCTCGCACATTTACAGTATGCTCATTTTAACTGGTTTTAAGAAGAGGAGCGAGCCAGTCTAGTTCAACCAGAACTTTGCATGCAAACAGCATCACCTCAGTACACATAATTTGAAAAAATGTACTGTATATAGCCAGAAAATTCTTACACCAAACCAATTTCACTCTCCAATTTATTTTCCTCGTCTATAGATAGACCAGATAGTTGATACCGAGCCATCTAATCTCATCAACCAACCACAGATGACCTGAAGAAAATTTTGAGCCAGTCAGCGGGTAATGGACCATTTAAAACCACTTTGATCACAAACTTGCTTGATAAACTCTGAGCCTCACTATCAGTCTGTTCTGTGGATTTGTACTCCTGGGTGAGATTTGTTTGCTCCCACTTAAAAAAAAAGAAAAAAAAATATAATCTGATTTTAAGTCAAGAATTTGAATTTCCAAACAGATAAAAAATATTTGGACAAGACAATGATAGAACGTCACTCTCTCCTTTAAAGGGATTGTAAATTTTGACCCAAACATTAGCCTAATGTGACTAATAATGGATGATTTCTGGGGTCAATGGAAAGTGTTTGACATGCGTCAGCCCTCCGAGGGGGCTGCCATCTTCATAAATCACTTTACAGGAGCGGATCCGTCTCATAGGATCACATGACCTGGAGTCCTTTGCTTTAAAACTCTACCTCTATAAACACAGAGGGTTCTGCTCTGCTCTGCTAACGTGACTGCCAAAACATTTCACAGAAGTGCGGCTGGTGTGCATGCAATAAATGAAGGCACATTCCCGGGTCAGGGCCATGTCAGTCAGTGGTCAAGAATCCTTTAAAAAAATTCCTAAATCTCAAATTACTGCACAATCATCTAGTCAAAGTGGCCTGCAAACACGATCCCAAAACACGGAAGGAGACCTTTCAATTTTGCAACAGTGCTGTGTGGCCTGCGGGAAGCTACAGGTTTAACCCCCTATTGACCAAATGTTACACTATATCCTTTTAGGTGAACTATGTAACCCCTGACAGCATTTAGCCGATCACAGCAAAACATGAAGTAAGAGTTTTGAGGAGTTTTGAGGGAGGCATGATGTGAAAAAGAATTTGAATGGACACATACAGTAGACAGGAAAGCGAGATCATCAACAGTACCCCAGAATCTACACAAATCACCTAAAGCTAGATTTCTTCTACACGTGGAGCAAGGCCACTTCATTCCAGACTTTTGCAGATATTCTGTTTTCTATGGCACTGTTTGCTTGAAAATATATTTAGAAATCATGACAAATGACAGAAAAAACGCTTTCTTTTGGGTTTTCTCTACTTGTGAAAAACCAAACTAACCCAGGTTTTTCTCACACCCAGTCCACCTATTCATCAGACATGAAACATTGACAAATTAATTTGCCAATCAGCTCTTGGTGGAGGACAAATGAAAGACAGAAGCTATACAACAAGTATATTTCCCATCATCCACTACCTGGAGTGCCAGCGTCGTTGATCGCTTGTGAAGGAACAAAGCTGCAGAAACGGTGTGGCCAGAAAGAGCCTCTGCATTACTATTCAGGCTACTGAATCCCTCTCACATGGTGAAGCGAGCCCTCTGATGCCGTTATCTACAGGGCCACTGCTGTATGCACTGAGGTCTCAGCTCTCTAGCATAGGATTATAGCAGGCGGGGGAGTGACTCCAGCCCTGAAATGCTGAACATAGAAACTGTAAGTGTGTAGAAAAACCGCGGTGATCTTTGGTTGCTTAACCCAACAAATTTCTATACCATCACAGAAAGATGGCTATGTTCTGTAAATTACTAAAAGCTCATTTCAACAGTATTTAATGTTAGAAGTTTTGAGGCTAGATTATCTTGCAAGCAAGCGGGATTCTTATGAGATTTATGAGATTTCAAATGAATCAAAATCCTTTTTTTTCGTTTGACTTCAAGTTTTCTGTTAGTTACATTAACAGATATTCGAGCACCTGTCTAATGCTTGTTAACATAAATAACTAATCAACCAATCACATGTCAGGAACTCAGTACATTTAGTCACGTAGACATGGTGATAAATGACAATCGAGTTCAAGGGCATTCTCTGGGTTTACAGAGAATGATCTAAAAAAGATTGGAGACATCTTGCCTGCTCTTCATTTCAGCTCCATTCGGATGTAGTATCAGAAATAGGCAGAAACATCATGAAAGCATGGATCCATCCTGCCTTGGCTCAACTCTTCAGGCTGCTTCAGATGGAAGGGTGGAAGATCTGGTCCACTTTGGAGGCCAGTGGAGCATCTTGTGATGGTTACTTCCTACATAATGCTAATACATCTAAACATGATATTCAGAGCATCAAAAGTTTATAGAAAACACAAACTGTTTAATGTCAAACTCCATCTTGATGAAATTGTGACAGAAAACATTAAAGGAGAAGTCCACTTTTTTGCAAGTGGGGCCTTAATTGTGATGTAAACTGAAGTGTACTGGACACCTACGGTACTTTTTGGAGATTTGGATCCTTCCCTGAGATGTTTGTTTCAAACGGCAAACACCAAAACGCCATACATGGAACAGTATTGGGCGTGCGTTTGCGATACTAAATCAGTTGAAAATCAGCTATTTTTTAAAATGTCTGTGTAAATACCGTAGTATTCATTCCGTCCCAGTGCCTTTTTTAATTTTTACGCTCCTGGGCCGAGATTAAAACGCTATTTTTCACAGCGTCGGGGGCGTGACGTCACTTCCGCACACAGCCAGTCATTAGCGACCTCACTTTGTTTACTACAGCTGGCGTTCAGAAGAAAGCACTGGGAAGCTAACGGAGGCTAACTTTTCAACAACATGGCAGAAGAATTGGAATCGGAATTGGAAATAGAAGAAGACTTTGA
>JAVQJG010015706.1:0-10329 GCA_036024015.1 Craterocephalus amniculus | reverse complement strand
TAAAGAGCTGGTACACTGTTCCACGGCCAGGACGAAAACCACACTGCACCTCAATCCGAGGCTCGACTATCCGACGGACCCTCCTCTCCAGGACCCCTGAATAGACCTTACCAGGGAGGCTGAGGACTGTGATCCCCCTGTAGTTTCAGCATACCCTCCGGTTCCTCTTCTTAAAAAGAGGGACCACCACCCCGGTCTGCCAATCCAGAGGCACTGTCCCCGATGTCCACGCGATGCCGTAGAGACGTGTTAGCCAAGACAGCCCCACAGCATCCAGAGCCTTGAGAAACACCGGGCGGATCTCATCCACCCCCGGGGCCTTAACACTGAGGAGCTTTTTAACTACCTCAACGACCTCGGCCCCAGAGATAGGAGAGTCCGTCACCGGGTCCCCCAGCTCTGCTCGTTCTTCTGGAGACGTGCTGTTGGGATTGAGGAGGTCTTCAAAGTATTCCTTCCAACGACCCACAACATACCGAGTCGAGGTCAGCAGCCTCTTACCTCCACTGCACACAGTGTTGACGGAGCACTGCTTCCCCCTCCTGAGATGCCGGATGGTGGACCAGAACCTCCTTGAAGCTGTACGGAAGTCGTTCTCTATGGCCTCTCCAAACTCCTCCCATGCCCGAGTTTTTGCCTCAGTAACTGCCGAAGCCGCTGCCCACTTGGCCTGCCGACACCCATCAGCTGCCTCTGGAGTCCCACAGGCCAAGAAGGCCCGGTAGGACTCCTTCTTCAGCTTGACGGCATCCCTCACACATCACAAGGCTCAAATTTAAATCAAAGCGACACCCAAAATGAGAAAAGAATCAGATTGGGATGAATAAGCCATAACTTTCCAGCCAGATTATTTATATTTCTTAAAATTAATTCTATTTATCTTTTGTTTATAAAGTATATTGTATTCTGGTCTGACGAGCAGTGGGGACACAACAAGTCTGTGATATACTTGGGGGAAACTGACCATGCAAAGCTTGGTCAAGATTAAAATTTTAAAATCACTACGAAATTTAACCAGGAACCAATGAAGACTGGATAAAATGGGGGTAATGTGGGCTGTTTTTTTTGGCAGAATTTTGTACCAGCTGAAGTCTCTGGAGAGTTGTCTTAATAAAACAAGTAAAAACAGAATTACAATAATCAAACTGTGATGAATAAAAATATGGATAATCATATCAAGATCTGCTCTTTACAACATTCACCTGACTTTGGGAACAGTCCTAAGATGATGAAACCAATGTTTAGTCAGGTGTCTGGAATGAGCCTCCTGAGACATATCTTGGTCAAACACAACCCCGAGGTTTCTGTGCCAGTTTTGTCAGACGAACCCAGAGGACCGAGGTAGTTTTTGATCATGAGGATATTTTCCTCGGGAGCGATGATCAGAGTTTCTGTTTTGCTTGAGTTTATCTGGAGGTAATTTGAAGAGAGTCAGTTTTTTATGGAAGACAAACAAAAGCGCAGATAGAAAGTGCAACTCTGAGTCATTGTAGGAACAGTACAACTGAATGTCATCAGCATAAAAATGGTATGAAACATTTTTGAATCCCGAATCAGCTGACGAAGAGGTATCATGTAGAAAAAAAAAACAGGCCCAAGAACAGAACCCTGAGTGACTCCACACGGCAGGTTGGATACAATAGACATTACATTATTAATAAAAACATTAGAAGTTTTTCCTTTTATATATGAGGAAAACCACGACCAGAAAAAGCCATTTCTGACTCAAAGTGATCAATTAGTATATTGTGATCTACAGTATCAAAAGCTGAAGTTAAACCAAGCAGAACCAGTACTGTATAGCGACCTGAATCAGCAGCTATCATCACATCACTGGAAACTTTCAGTAGAGCAGTCTCAGTGGAGTGCAATTTCCGAAAACCTGACTGAAAGCAACCATAGAGATTGTGCTACTCAATATACGACATCAGCTGATCTGCCACTACCTTTTCCAGAATTTTGGAAACAAAAGGCAAGGCAAGGCAATACAAGTTTATTTGTATAGCACATTTCAGGTACATGACAAGTCATGTGCTTTACATACAAACATTACAGCAGGGTGCAGAAAGAAAAAAAAAGAATTACAAACAAAAGTAAAATCACAAAAATAAGAAAATTAACAAAGAAAGAAACCCTCATAAAGAAAACTAATCACTAACAATAAAAGGCTGCAAATACAAGATTTTTCCCTGATTTAAGACTGCTGACAGTTTCAGCAGACTTGCAGCTCAGCTTTCTGGGAGTTTGTTCCACATGTTCCACAACAAAAGTTTTGATATAGGCCTGTAGTTTTTAGGCTCTGATGGGTCAAGATTGGGCTTTTTTAAGATAGAGTGTACCCCAGCATCTTTAAAATAGCTGGGAACTGAGCCAGATTCAGTGAGAAATTGATCAGTTTAACCACAGAGGGTCCAACAACATCAAAAGTTTTCACTAACAATAATGTTGGAACAATGTTTGCAGGGCTCGAAGACGGTTTCATCTGTCACATCCTGCAAACTGAAAGGAGTGAAGGAAAACCAGGAGCACACTTTTCTAATTGCCCCCTTTGTTTGTTTTTTGTTGACTGCTGCCTCTTTGGTATTTTCTGTCTTCATATTTATTAATGAATTTACATGAAAAATCCATTTTGAACAGTTCTGTTTTTATTTGTAGAGTAAATAGCCAAAACCTACAGGGCAAACCTTTTTCTTTGAAAACACATATTGTTGGCAGGCCTGTTGTCACATGTGTACCTTTATTAGCAGACACCGAAGCGCCTGGTGGATTTACTCTTCCTCCTCCACACTCTAAACTTTTCTGAAACTGCACATCTCATCACTGCCCCTCTTTAAAGTGTCTGAATGCCATCATCCATCTCTGCCTCCTACACCTCTACCTCCTCTTCATCTGCGTGTGTGCGTTACAGAGACACTAACATACACAAACCCTTAAACACACAATAGCCTTCTCCCATGTCTTCAGCAAATGGGTTTTGATAAAGAACCCATTTGCTGAACATTTGTTTTCTTTTGCAGTAAGTTGCCCCTTGTGCCACAGAAATCATATATAAAACACAGAAGAAAATGTAAAGTTTTAAGTTTTAAAAATCAGCTTCTTTTATCCTGTTTTATCATGCAACCAGAACAAGTGATACTCATCCAGCCAACTAGACTTCAGTTAACGCTATTCTACTTCCATTGTTTTGAGTACTCCCAAAAATAATGCTCCTGATTGCTCATTATATGTACAATAATAATAAGTAAATTAGTATTGAGACTTCAGTTTAGTGATTTGCTTGTATGTAACAGAATTTCAGAACAGTCCAAGTAAAATACCTGATGGCAATGTGAAAGAAACTAGACATTAAAACAACACTGAGCCTTTTAGCATTTAAATCTGTTTCATTTCAACACCTGGCCGCTCGATGGCGGCTGCTACATTACAAAACACAGTCTCAGTAAGGTCACCCTAGGTTTTGCTGCCCACCTACCTTCCATCCTCATCACCCTGGAAACAGGATGATTTTAGGTTGCTTTTCTGCACAGGGATTAAAACATGCTAGCATAAAAGCTGAAAATCCACATTAGTATTGCCATTAGCTCAAGAAATGTATTACAGTAGAGCAATTAACCAAGAAACCAATCCCCACACAGCCTGCCATAAACTGTTTAAGAATGAGACTCACTCGATAGGCATAGAAGCTTTATTTGATTGGCCATTTTCCACTTAGAACAGAGCCACTCTCATTTGAGTGAAATTTTTTGTTTGTTTTTTTAAGTCTTACAACAGCAAAGAAGTCTTTTTACACCAAAACAGAGGGGGGTATGACAATAGTTTGGAACAGAGAAGACACATATGGTCTTACAACACAACTTGAAAGGACATTCAAGTGTTCTTGTTTGTGTGGTTTTAGGGGTTACAGCAGTGCAACATGTAAAAAATAAACTGATTTAAGCCTTAAAGGGACTCTATGTAATCTTAGGTTTTTGAAGTACCGACTGCAGCCTTCACGGTAAGCTTGTGCATGACAACCTGGAGCTATTTTCTAGCATGAAATATGATCATTTACTCATCCAAAGAGTTTTGGCGTAACTTGAACTCCATTGGGAGATATTTATATCCACCACGCGATCAGCGTAAATCCAATATAATGGGAGTGAATGGGACCAGCTCGCGCAGTCGCTAAATACGGCAATTTCTGCCACAAAACACCTTCATTTCACCAATAAGTTGTTATGAATCGCTGGTCCGATCCCTCTGCGAGATCCATGTGGCTCAGAGTTGTGGTGATCTGTCGTTTATTTACAGCCATTACAGGCGACCCGGAAGTGATGTCATCGAAGAAAACCACTTCAACTTAATGGCTGTAAATAATGACAGATCAACAACAAAAAGCCAGTCCAAGCCGCATGGAGCTCACAGACGGATGGGACCAGCGATTGATTACAACACATTGGTGAAATGAAGGAGCTGGCCCGTAACCATTTCACATGAACGCGCTAGATGTCACATCCGCAGAAACAGCACGGGAATTTCCGACCCGAGGTAGGGTCAGGAAAATAAGATGCAGGCTTATAGATGCACCAGCGCTGAACTGCTGAGATGTCAGTCTGCTCATCAAACCATGTTTTAATGATAAAGGGTCAAATAAAAAGGCTATTGTAAAGATATTTTTCAGCAAAATCTTAAATTTAGTCCCTTTTTAATCACAATATACAATATAAATATCTCAGTGTTATTTTTTTTGGCAAGTGAACAGACTCACGGTTCAAATTTACAGCCTTGAGCACTAAATGCACTTTTATTAAGGATCAGAGGCACGTGTGCATCAAAATGTTTGCCTAAAATTAAAGTAGGCATCTATTAAAATGATGAAAAATAACTTTTCAATTACCATAACATGGATACAGTTGTGAAAAATGCTAAAAAAGAGAGTTTTAACTTAAAACCAGCCAACTCGATGACATTCCATTATTCTATATCTCGTGTGACAAAGTCTCGATGTATTTCCCAGCCCCAGTGGGATGGGAAACGATGAGGCAGAGCAGATGTTCTGCTCTTCAATAAGCACCTGCTGCCTGTCATGCATCATTTGCCAGAGTAGGAAGTGAAACTGTAGATGTTGTGATGTTTCAGGAAAGTCATGGAGCAGTGCGAGAGCTTCAAAGAGGACCCCATGGAGACGAACAACGGGCAGGAGGTAAACTACGGACAGAGAGGCTGACGCCACGGGAGCCGGCAAAGATCAAGTACCCCACCAGACTCCTGCTACCATCATCACCACACGGGCCGTCGTGTGCATTCTTCTTCTTCTTCTTCTTCTTTTGTAGAGCAGAACAGTGTCTGAGGCCATCTTCTCAGCAGTTTGGACAAACCTTAACGTGTGACACTCACCGGGTCAGACCAGCTGCATGGTGTTTGTTGTTCACCTGTGCTGCACATACGCATCTCTTGTGTTGGATGGCCGACTGTTGTCTCTCCCTCTGTGTGTGTGTGTGTGTGTGTGTGTTTGTGTGTATGTGTGTGTTAAAGACAACAGAGCAGGAGTTGGGCTGATGTTTGGTTCTCAGACCAGACATAAAAGTTCTTCTCAGCTCTCTGGACTAAAAGAGCTGAGGAGCCGCGCGGCGTCCCGCGTGGCGTCCTGCGCGCCGCCAGAGGCCCGGCGCCGCCTCCGATGCTGCTGGGGGCCACATGTGGACATGTCTACAGTAGATATTAGCCATCACGTGTGCAGGCTGCAGAGAAAACACTCTGATTTTGATGGGAGGGGGTCTTCCCAGGCAGAGTTGTTTGTTATATATGTAAATATGATCTGTGTCTCATCCTTTTACTGTGTGTCTGTTTTATATTATGACTGTAAACACTCATGACTTTACTCTGTATTTAAATGAGTTTGCCAGAGGAAAGTGTCCACAGATTACCCGTCATTCAGCTCGCACTTCTGGAGGCTCTTCTGTCCTCTAACAGCTCCTTAGATGATGCTCAACCTTGCCTCTGATTTTAAATATCAGACACCAGTCAACTGATTCTCTGTGACGGTGGACCTGAACCTCCAGAGAGACCTTGAGCCCCCCCAACAAAAACATGAATAAATTTAGTATGAACTGTATGGACATTAGCCGGGCTTTGCCAGAGCCTCGTGTGTTTCCGCTCCGCTTCGGCTGAAATACACGAGGGTCTGGAGTCAAGTCCATAGACTCTTCTCCGACTAAAATATGATCGGACCAATCAGGATGGCCGTGCGGAATACGAGCTCCCGCTCCATTTTCAACATGACAGCAGTTTTGTGTTGTGTTTTTTTCCTGCGTCGCTCTCATCCACATCACGGGCTGCTGTCACTGCGAGTGGCTGAAGTAGTGCGTCATTCAAAATGACAGACACGTGGTTTCTCCAATCAGATGCAAGGATTTTAATACAACCACACCAACGCTCACACTTTCATCACAGCTGTTTGTTGACTGACTGCCGGTAAAACCAGGCTGAAGCCGGAGAGCGAAAAGCTTCTGAGAATTTTCTTTGCTTGAATTTTATAGTTTTCATGGAACACTGAAACAAGCCATGAAACATGCCGACTAGTTTTCTCTTCCTGAGGAACCTCTCACTGGGCTGTGGACATTTACGTGTTAAGCAGCTGATTGAGAAATATTCTGCTTTAACATCTGCAGGTGTTTCCTCCGGTGGCTCCACTCGAGGATTTATTGGTTCGGCTCAGTCCAGTCTGTCTGAGGATGGCGGGGGAATCACTGGTTGGCTCTCTCTGGTGTTTTTAGCCTTTAAAGGAAACGGTGTTGCTGGTTGTTGGGAGTGATGTCGGATAATCGAAGAAGGCAAGTTTGAGGCCAACGTAGCCGTCGGCCCACCATGCATACCGGCGGGTAACTCGCTGCTAGCTCGGCTGCTTCACATGAATCGGCCCTTTTCTGTTTCCAAACAACGGGAGTGATGACCGGCTCGTTTCTGGCTCCGGTCGTCACGGTGAAGGGAGGGGAGGCGTGGATGGTTTAGATGATTTGAATGTGAGCAAAGATGAGTCAAATCCTGCCCCGTCTCTTATTTATAATTATTTCATATCTACTTGAAGTGTCGCGGCTCAGACCTTTATCATGTGGTCTTCTGAAAGCTGCCGCGTAAAGTTTTAACCTTTTTATTTCATCCACCAGCACTTTAGGCTGAACAAACACGTTAAATGCATTCCTATCCTAAGAATTAATTCCCCTCCATTTATTTGGCCTTTAAAAACTCTGCTTGGCAGATTAATAAGTTCCTCCACTGAAATTTTATTTGACTTTACAATCCTTAAAAGTATAAGAAACTGAATTTAATCCACCACAGAGTCATCTCATGACACTGAGACACAGTCCAAAGTGGGCGGGTCCAAACCCACTCAGACCCACCTGAACCCTAACCCACCGTCTAATTAATTATATTCTGATTATAATGTCTTTGAAACAAATCCATCGTCTGATCCACATTTGTAACTCTTCATATAACCAGATAATAAAATATCAACCCAGCTCAGGAAACCGAGAGGAGCTCTGACCACTGATTAGTCCATCAGTCGTCATGGAGACGAAGATCTGCGTGTCATCTGCATAGAAATAAACATTTATACCAAGCTGTCTGATAACGTTGCCTACTGGTCCAAGTACAGAACCCTGAGGAACTCCATCGCTTCATCCGCGTGAGAGGAGACTCTCTGGTTACGCAAACAAACTGGAAACTGTCAGATGAGCGTGGCTTGAACTGGTCTGATCCGGTTTCTTTAACCCCAGAAACATGCTGAAGCCTCTGCAGCAGGATGTAGATAGATGGTGTCGGACCAGGGAGATCCTGCAGGACCAGAACCAGACCAGACCAGATCTGACTGAAAGTCCTGTTTTCTCTGTAACTGGACTCAGAGTTGAGTTATCAAAGAAGGAGCGGCTCAGACGAGGACATTTACCATGAGCCTGTAGATTTCCTCACGCTGCCGCTCGGCTCTGTTCAGCAGTTTCCGTCTGGGACTTCATGTGCTTTAAATAAAGCCGAGTTAATCTGAAGAATATCTACTCATGAGCCTGGATCCTTTCTACTAACAGTGTCCTGACGTGAGTTAGGCTATACTTTTCTGAGGTTGTTCATTTGAAAACACAATTTTTTCGTTTTAGTTTGTGTCTTCATCGTTGAGTTCACTGAAACCATTTGATAAAACAGAAAGTGTTGAGATTAGTGCCTCCTCTTCAGGTCCGTTAACAGCCAGTAATAAAACATCCGTCTGTTTCCTCTGGACGACTTTCTGAGCGATGACACTTTAGGCTTCTTCTGACTTTGGGTTTCCTAGTTCTCGTGTACAGTTTCTCTGAGTGATCGGTACAGATGTGTTTCCGCTGCTTTTCGGTCAGCCTTTATCGAATCATTTGGTTTGTCTCCGTGAATTCAGACGTGTGGATGTGTAAGATGCCACAGGAATCACAAACGATCAAATCTTTAGCTGCTTCTTCAGAGGTGCCCAGACTTCACATTTTCCTTCATCGAATGGTTCAGCTTTTTCTTTCCAGGAAGAAAAAATGTCTAGAGATGAAAAGTAAAAGAACTGTAGCAGGTTGACTCTTGTGATTATTTATGAAGATGTGTGTACTAAAATAAAAAAGGAACCTGCTGTGACACAATGGTTTAAGTTTCCTGTTAATTTCATGTTTCTCCAGTCAGTAATTGTTCATTTTGTAGCTAGTTTCATCCAAAACGTCGAGAAGCGTCGATCCACAGTCTGGATTTCCGCTTAGTTTGATTTCCCTGAAATTAATGTAAGATATATATATATATATATATATATGAATAAGCAATAAACATGGAGTGGTTAAATAAACCTGAATCTCATGTCATCTACGTGCGTGTGTGTGTGTTTGTGTAAAATGTTGGATAAATATTGCATAAATATTTTTTTTAAATAAATAGTTAAGTGTCAAATAAAACCATTATGAAATAAGATTAATTTGAAAATGTCATTTTTCTTGAATTTATTTTCTATTTCTTTCATCGGTATTTGCAGAATATTAATATCTAATTAATAATATTAATTATTAATATATAATTAAAAATGAAACTGCTCTTCATACTAAGAGTCCGCTGTCTGCTCGGCATTAGTTCTGTTGTAGTTTACCTTTCATGATGTTTCCAGCACATTCTGAGCCCAGCATGTGACGACCAGTTGGTCCAGTTCTGGTGAGTCTGTAAATAGCCTACATATCTATACCTTTTCTGACAGGGAATGGTAAATGGACTGTACTTGTATAGCCCTTTTCTAGTCTCGTAGAGCTTTGACGACGTCAAATTACTCAAATTGACGCTATATGGTCATTCACTCAGTCACACTGCACCTATATTGGAAGATGGCGGTAAATATATTGGAAGAATAGGTGGTGCTGTAAGTTGCAATCATACGTGATACCTGATGGGCACATCGGGAGGGAGGGAGGGAAGGTAGGAGAGAAGGGTTCAGTGTCTTGTCTGGAGAAATCGAACTGCCAAACCTGCTGTTTAGCAGACGACTAGCGGCGCGCTTTCTAGAATGACCAGCATCAGACCTCTGCCTGCACTCAGCGGGAGATCATTGGTCACCTTGCTTCTGCTTCTGTCTGTAAAATCCATGGTAAAACCAGACTAAAAGCTGAAGAAAATACGGTCGTTATTCATAAACTATATCAACAGCAGAAGTTATTTTGAGGCCATTTGAAGAACTGTCTTCTATCTGTCTGTCTGTCTATCTGAGGCGGTATTATCGGAGTGGTATTTAATTATAGGGCTCCTATTGATTGTCTATTTATGTTTTTTTGTCTATTTATTTATAAGGGCTCCTTCTGATTGTTTATTTACTTTAAAATGTGTTTATCGATTCACTCACCGTTTATTTTATTCTTATTTACAGTATGTAGCCTATTTGCTTTTCCATACCACTTAAAGCTTTTTAGGGCAAATTACACATAAAATGAAAAATGAATAAAAGCAATTTAAATGACTTTTGGCAATGTTGATATGTGTAAATACCAGCAGCTATGCGTGTGGAGGTCAGGGGGAGGTTCAGCGCCCACGCCATAGCATCATCATACTGTATGATGATGATGATGATCCTCCTCATCCTCATCCTCCTCCTCACCGCGGTGAAGTTAGTTTCAAGTTGGATATTGGATATTCGCGCTGTGGTGGTTCACTTAGGGACCGTCAATAAATTTCGCACCATCACTCTTCGGACACAAAACTTACAGCTTTCCTCTCTTGTTACTAACTCTACAAAACCAATGAAAGACCATGCAACAAAATTAGATGTATCTGCTGAATTACCTCATTTTTGAGCAATTGTGCTGTATT
>JAVQJG010015705.1:0-27564 GCA_036024015.1 Craterocephalus amniculus | reverse complement strand
AACAGGACAATGGGGCCATCTGGTGGTGGGTGCACAACGGTTCAGGTTGCATACACGATGGTTGGTTGTGTCACTGTCATCTCTTCGTGTTTTGCCTATATTTGTTTCTGTACTTTTTTAAAAATTATTTCATTGCTCAAAGGTGCAAAGGCATCTTGTATGTAATAAGTCAGTTGACTGTGAGCTCAAAGTCCACCTCTGCCAGCTCTACGGTGGCCCTCCACAGGTGACTCATTCATGTACAAACACGTATGGTGCACTGCTGTTGTTGTTTAAGTGTACTTTTTTATTGTGAAATTGAATAAACATTGCAAACACGATCACTGTGCTACTTTCCTTTATTTTTGTTTGTCAAACATTTCTGCTCCCCGATACAAGTTTTATATGTACTCTGTTTTCACACATGGACCATTTGCAACCTAGGCCAAAAAAATTAACCCACCAAGGCCTGACTAAAATACAAGCATTTGCAGAGGTAGCATCTAACAGAGCCACCTGTTCATGTTGAGCTGAGCCATGAATCGATCACCAGTCTTGATAGAGCTACAGTTATGACCACTGCAGGCCCTTATCACTTGTCCTCCCGCAAAGCCTTGTACACACTCCACAATGTTGAGTGCGTGTCCGACTGATGTCCTCAAAAACCTTTTGGCTTCTTCATTCTCCACGATGGCCCCAACAATGGCCGCGTCAAAGTCCTCGTTAATGGCCGCGGCTGCACTGGTCCTTATATCATCAGGGACATTGTGGTATTCGGCTCCGTTGGCCACCAGGGTCATCATTGAAAAGGTACTCTGTGGTGTGTAGGGAGATATCAGCTGAAACATATCAAACTGCTGATCGTGCTTGATAGCTTGTATCACCTCCTCGACGGGGTCACCCTCACAGTCCACTCGTCTAGTCACTAGCAGTCCTCCCCAGATGCCTTTATTCACATACAGGTCATAACCCTGATCAGTTTCAACATCCAGTTGTGCAGAGACATCCTCTCTATTGGGGAGCTGTACGGTGAAGCGGTCTCCCTGCATCAGTGGCTCATGTCCTGTGTTGATCAGCTCCACTTCATAGAGATGTGGCGAGTTGAGAAACGGTCTGTGTGCAAGAGAGCTGCTGCTCGTACAAACGGCAACTTCTTTCAGACCTCTTATGAAGTCAGGGGTCAGCCCGTGCAGTGTTGGCAGATAACAATCTGCGTCCCTGATGAAATGAAACAGCCCACCGGGTAGGAAGCTCATAGCGGAATCAAACTTGTAACAGCCGTAAGGAATCGACTCGGTGCTCGGTCTTCGCTCGCACAGATTGTGCAGATATGTACGAATTGGGCGGTGTATTCTTGTAGATGACATTTTAGAGGTTGTACAAGGATGGTTGGTTCTTCAGTCTGCTTTGTATTTCTTTCAGTCTTGTCTTTCTTTCTTTCTTTCTTTCTTTCTTCAGTTCAGTCTAGGAATAGAAAGCCTTGAGCAAGACTCGAATCTCTGCACGTTGGGAAGTAGGGCACGTTGGGTTGTTTGAGAATCAGAACTGCAGCCACAAGCAGTTCCAGGGAGATCGGGGATTCCTTGTTGTTGAGCCTGAGCAATCTGACCGTAAGCGTGTCAAGATACGCATCTGATAGTACCCCAAAAGTTTTTGAAAACCAAGGGCACCACTTGAGCATCACGTATGAACTGAGATCGTCCTGTGCACTAGCCCGGGGTGGCGATAAATGACTTTCCTTGGTATAACCTTGATGTTTTGGAAGGACTGAAAGTAATTGAACTCGGTTAGGTTTCTCTTCATATGCTTTTCTTAGCTCCTGGAGTGTCATGGATGAGGTCAGGCAGATTAGCTCTTCGAACGTAAGCTTGTCCCACCTAGCATCCATGATCATGGTTGCATACATGTGTGCCCACTGCAACACTTTTGTTCATGTGCGTTTACAAGAGGTGGGGGGGCGGTTACGAGTCTACAGATGGAAACATGACAAACGTGGAGAAGATAAACAAACAGACTGAAAGAAAAAAACTGGAACAAACAAATCAATCCACCACGGTAGAAGCAGTGACAGGACATGACTAGAAAACCGACGGCTCTAGAATTTGTGAGAGACACGAGTGCCTTAGGAAGAATAGCTCATTTCCACTCTTTTGCGATAAGCCACAAGTCTCTTATCATAAAAGTTGACATCCCCGATCGTCTGTGCAAAGTAACAATTGGTCATTTGTAGGCTGTGCCTGCTCACCACTCTGCTAAGCACGACATACACTGAGGGCTTTATCGGAGACAAAGCAAAGTGTCTGGGGGGGTGGTACAGCACATTCCCGTACACCGTACAGCCCTGACATTCATATGTGTTCATGGCCACCAGACAGGCCAGCGGGTGCGTGGTCACGGTCCAGTTCATATAGTGCCACTGAGAAGGAGCCACTTCATACATGGTACCCGTCCTAAGGCCCCTCACGTAAAACAAATTGTACTGTGAGCCTGGTTCAAGGTGGATATCTTCTATCACGCCCTCCGTGTCCAAAGGTCCAGGCACTGTAGCGTGTTGTTGATTGAACCGCAGCCGCTTACCACCTGACAAGCGGGAGAGGATCGTAGGGGTCATTTCCTGAGCCTGTATTCCATTGGTGTCCATATGCCAGAGCAATCGTACCTTGCAACCTACCCAGAGCTTGTCCACCCTCATATAGTCCCTCTCTGTGTTTCTGACTCCCTTGGGTACCGAAAACAGTTTGGGCAGCGCTTGAGCGGCCTGCCTCAGCACCTCATACTGCCCGTTGGGTCCTTTGTTGCCACGCTGTGTATCCCGCTTTGTCACGCTGAGAAACTTATCTGCAATGCGAGCTTTTTCCTTCACTTTGTTCATGTATGCGAACGTGTAAGTGCTCTGCTGCACGTCCTGGTGAAAGATGCGCATCTTATCCGGCTCGTACTCGGGGTCCATCACCTGGCGCTCGTAGACAGAAACCTGGCTTCTGAAAATGCGTTGAGACTCTTCTGTGATCGTGTTGAACTGAAGATAGGTCAGAGCTTCTGCGTAACCGGGATCCTTGAACTGTCGCCTGTTGACTAGAAGTGGGGTAGAGGAGGCGAGGAGCTTCTCGAAGCGTTCCGATTCCCAAATGCGCATACGAGACCCTACAGGCTGCAGTTGCGAGACACTGCCTGAGAAGATGATCAGTGGACCCTTCTCTGGTCCGTAGAAAAGCCTGAGACAGCACAGCATCCTTTCAAGCAGCTCCATATCCATCAGACCATACTCGTCCACGATGAGCACATTTGCACCGAGGAACAAAGGGGCCCCTTCCATGGGTGCATGTTTGGCAGGGTTTGTGGAAGCCCTTAGTTTCTCGAACATCTTGCTGCACACTGCACAAGATTCGGGTCTGTGATGTCTACATGAGTGTCCACCAAGCGCTGAGTCCTTCCAATCCGGGTCTCCGAGCTTTACACGGCGCATGGCATTGAACTGGGCAATCACATAGGAGTACGCTTTTTGGTACTCCCGTGTAAACTCACCCAGGGTCAATGACTTGTTCAGCATTTCTTTTTTGAATCCCATCATCTTGTGGAATGTGTATACATGCTCCAGTGAATGTGCTTCCATAAGAGCACCCGCAGCTTTGTTGGTCATCGCACTCACTACAACGCTTATCTTCAAGCTCCTTAGCTTCTTGTACAACTGCGTGATAGCGTATGATTTCCCGCATCCTGCATCTCCACTGAGCAGAGCTAGTGTCAAGCAATCACCTCTGGTCATGTGCAGTTTTACCATTTCCCTAACCCATTGTTCTTGGCAAAACCTCGACATAGCCAGCAGCGCTCTTTTTTTCGGGTCCTGCTCATGCTCTTGGAGGGATGGTTTTTCAACATACCCGAGTTGCTTTGGATTGGCATTGGCACTCGATTCCATTTTTTTTTCCTTTTCAAAGTTCTTCTTTGCTCTTGTGGTTCTCTTTTATATCTTTTTCAGGGTTGTTGGGTTTGGTGTTTTTCTTTTGTTTCTGAATGTGGGTTTGTAGTTTTCAGAGCGCTCAAGCTCTCTCTGTTATTTTGCTGTGCACATGGAACTTCTGGTTTGATTGTTACGGATACCAGGCAGACTCTGACCAAGGTGAACTGAACTGCAACAGATTTTTAAGGGGCTGCTGAGGCCTGATATTGTGAGGTGGCTCCGCCTTAGATGAGAAAAGTTGTTGTTCGCAGTATGGGATATGAGTTCTACCAGGTTTTTTTTGCACATTGAGACCTCGGCGTTGCATAAATGTGGAAAGTGACAATTCCAACCCAAGAGGGTCTTCCAAGGCGGACGTGTCTGCCTCACCGCTTGTTGAAGCAAGACCATTGTGAGGAGGTGGATCGGTAGGCGGTGGGACCTCAATGCCTTCCAGCACAGAGCGCAAAACCCTGCTCCTGGTTGCGTGGGAACCCACCTGGACGGGTTCCACATTCGGGACCGGTACAAGAGGCACATACACGAGCCCTTGTGCTTTGCGGACTTTTCGAGCTTGGTCACGTACACGCAGGAATCCATCGTAGGCTGTAGAAACCGTGTCTCTGAAAAGCGTAACATATGAGCTGTACACATTTTTACTCGTGTAGAGCGCAGCCGTTGTCACTCCACCCTTACCCGTGCTGTTGACCACGGTGAGGAGCATGGCAAGAACTTCTATCAGTGGTGCGTGTGCTCCATACTCAAACAGGAGCCACGCAAAGTCCTCTGTGTCTATCCTGTCTGAAGATTTGTACGCGTCTCCATAGACATACGCTTTCCAGAAACCAAAGTGTTTTGCATACCACCTGGGCTCCGTTCGAGCGAGCATGATGTTTACATTTTCCAGGAACAAGCTAAATCCCGTTGACAGCTTATCGCCTACCCTCATTTCAAACAGCTTCTGTAACACCCCTACTGGTGTGACTGACTGACCGGGTCTGAACATGCGATCATCTGGCAGCGATATCGCAAGGTAGTGCCTCCCGATCCAGTCTAAGTGTGGATGAGGAGGATGAACAGGAAGAGCTTGGGGATTTTCACCCCTGCCCGTGCCAGACAGTTTATTGGGTTTCGCATGCTGCACCTCAGACAACTTGATCCTCAAAGCCTCTCTCTCTTGACATGCCTCCTCATAAGCCTGTCTCATATTGTCCAGTTCTATGTTGCATAATTCTAATTCGCGAAGTGTGTCTCTGTGGGTGCTGGGCATATGGTTGTCCTCAACCTCTTTCTTCTCATGTTCCTCATCATTCTCGTCTTGCCTCCTCTCCTCCTGCATGGATCCCTTTTTGCATGGAGGATACCTTGGATACCCAGGCCTGTGCACTGTTCCCTCTGGAAGAGACTCTTTCCTCTGCTCACGTTCTTCATCCAGTAACTTCTGCAGGGCTAGCACTTCACGTTTGAGATTAGCTATCATGTGTACATGAGAACTGTCACCGCACGTTTCTCGTGAAGACTCTTCTCTTGTCCGTCTCCTGCACAAGGATGCACCGTTGCGTGTAGGGGGCATGTCACTGAGCTCTTGAATGTCCACCTATGGCCACAGCTGGATCACAAACGTGAGATATGTGACTTGGTCCCCTACGCTCTAGATATTTCTGTCAGGGTGAATCCGATTCTATATAACATAAGTGTACACATAGTGACCAGCACAGTAAACGCAGTATCACAATTGTGGTGTTGTTGTTTTTTTTTTTCCTGTGTATTTGTCACTTTATATTGTCAGTGAATAGTAAGGTTAAATAAAAGGCTTTAAAACAAAACAAACTCAAAGGTGTTATCAGATTGTTTTTCCATGACCTCCTTTATTCAGACACCTGGGCTTGCAAACATATACATATTCTCACATTGATATATTACGTGTAAATCATACACCGTACAAAAGAGGAGCAAGGTTGACATCAATGTAGAGGTCTACTTTGGTCTCAGTAGCAAAGTGTGCCTTACATAACAGTGTTACCACAATGATCATACACACACACACAGCAACAGTGGTCATATACATGAAGGAGAAACGAAAAAGAGCAGAGGCATTGGTCACGGGCTCACGCGGTTTGTCCTTTTTTGCAATGTCCTCCTTACTGCGGTCCTCCACTTCTATAGCCTCAAACTCTGGGAAGGTTGGACCGTCTGTGCCAACAAAGCCATAAGCAAAAGATTAACAACAAACAAGTAAAGTTAAACAACATGCAAGTGAAAATAACATTGCGCCTATTCGGAATGTGAAAGCTGCCGTGAGGAGCTTCTCTCCTTTACTTACCCGTTACTGTGATGTTGACAATAGCACTGCATTCCCCAAGCTGCGATTCACACCAATACTGTCCGCTGTCATACGGGTACAGATTCTCGATTACACACACATGTCCGGATTGTGAATCCCACAGTTGTACACATGAGCTGTTTGTATCTTGCACAGTAGTCCGCTTCACTGTCCAGTTGCCCCCTTGCATCTGTGCAGTGCATGTAAGATTTAGAGCATCGTATGTGAAGAACTGAGACCTGTCCGGGGTAATTCTAAGTGCTGTAAGAAAGAAGAAAGAGGCAGGCGTGAGTACTGCCTGAAAAGCGAGTCTCTGCCATTACATGTAATGCTAACCATCATCAACCTGAACCTCGCACAATACATACCTGTACTCGAGGGTTGCCCTTCATTGCTGGGAAAATGAAATGATTCAAAGACACAAACACACAGCGCCCAGCACAACAGTTGCAGAATCATTGCTCTCGCTGCTATTTGGACAAGAACGAGGGGAAGTACACGAAACCTTGATCATCCTTTCCTACAACTAGGTTTAGGTAAATATAAGAGGTATTATAACACACATGTGCTGTGCTACCCATAAGTCACCACCCGCTGCTGTATGGCATTGGATATGGAGCGGTGAATAATCTGCCTGAATACTATTACACTATGTCTAGTTCTGCCTAACAGCTACAGATATTTTCATCAGTAAGCTGTTTTTGCTCAACATTTATTCTTGAGTGCTTTGTCTCGTTTCAATCACATAAACACACAAGAGGCCATATTCTTTGGGTATCCAACCTTTTATTTTATTATGTCTTATTCAAGCTGTGCAGAGAATGATTACAGTTTCAGGATTAGTTTGTATGTTTCTTATTCCCCAGGGGTTGGTTCTGCTGAGTGAATTATGAATGCAGTGTGCTTCGGTGAACATGTAGTACAACATTTTCATTCACACCTTTTATATTATGTGGTAGCATACCATCACCACCCAGGGCATCCAAAGTTTGATCCAGTGTTACTAGGCATGTGTAATGACACAAGGTAAGGGCTCCTGGAAGTCAAAGTGCACAGCTCCATCATGTTCAGCCAACCCGTATTCGAGTCCGGGCCTCGGGCTCTTGAGTTGCCAAACCTCACAGACATATTTCATGGTTTTAGCCATCAGTGAGCAATCGGTCAGTGTCCAGTGCACATCTCGAGTTTTATCAGGGATCTGTGTCAGACATGCCAGTCTCATACCCATTTCGTAATAGTCCTGAGGAGAGACTCTTTCTTTTCCCACTCCTTCTTCTCCTCCTTCCTCGCTCTTCACATGCCACAGCAATCTGTGCAACTCCGTGCACCACAAGGAAAAAGAGTGGTGGTTAGTCACAGCTCCGGTCATCAACCTTTTGATTCCCAATCCAGTTGGGACTCTGTTGTAATCGGTTCCGCACAGAGCCATGAAAAAGAGTTTTTCCATTCGCTCCCGCTCGTCTCGTAGAACTGCTTGTTTTATGCGAACATAAAAGTGTGACCCCCCTCGGGACAACCTCAAGAAACGGCTGTAGCTATTCTTGGGAACCAACCCAGATGCGTACAGCTTACTCAACCGGTTAAGCCTATTCACAAGGGTCTTTTGCTGCTCTTTGCTCACATGAAGGCTGTGTGCCTGAAGATCAGCTTGTTCTGATACTTGCTCATCCGGACAAGGACTTTTCCTTTTCCTGTCCTCACATTTGCCAGAACTGTCATCCACAATCAGCAGGGTCTCAAAGATGACAGAGACCCTGCTTGAGTTCGCTCTGGCAGAAGACCCTTTCGCAGAGTTCCACACTTCTTCGCATACGAGTGCTTTATTCGTGTCAGAAGACTGACAGAACAGAGACAGAAAGGTGCTGTAGACAGAGCCCCTGATTCCGGATAGATACAGGTATCTTGCCACGTTTTCTTTTCCGTTGACCTTTCCATGCCCATCCATGAAGGATTCAAAAGTCTTGTGCTGCTCACGAATGTCTGGGCCCAGGTATTCGTCTTCAGCCTCCACATCGCAGAGTGCTCTGAATCTTCCATCGGAAGATGTCAGCTGCTCTTGCAAGACTTCTCTATTGCACTGCTTTGGCTTTGCAAATAGTAGATCTCCGAAACTCGAGGCGTGCATGTCTCGTTCGGAGCGGTAGCTCCTGTTATCCAACCTCGCAGTGATTCCTTCGCGTCCGCAAGCAGTCAGCACAGCAACGAGATCCGAGTCCCCCGTGCACAATGTCACACTTCCAGGTAGAAGGTTGGCCAGAGCCACGAGCAGGGTGTCCGCCTCAGTGTTCCTACATCGAATACATGCTTCTTGCAATGTAGCAACTGGAGTGGATTCTGCTGGGTCTGCGCAGGTTGCCAGGAAGACGCCTTCAAATCCCTTGGGTCTCATGATGGCAGACCCACGATTCGCTTTGAGAATCCCACCAAACAGCTCCTGCACAGTAAGATTTGACCCACCGGGTAACTCTTCAAGCGTGCTCTCACTCTGACTGGGCTGCAGCTCCATGTACTGGTCATGAAGCAAGATCAGGTTCCTTTTCTCAGAGTCTGCGCATACAAACGAATCGTCCTCAGCCCCAGTTACCAGAAACAACTTGTTTTTCATACCCATGCGTGCTAAGAACATCATCATCCAGTATTCAATCACACAGATATTGCGTTTACAGAAATCTATGTGAGGAACGACAGCGCGTTTTTCTCTGATCTCTCTCACAGCCGGCTTCGGAGCCCGCGCACCGTCCTTGACGAGCACAAGACAGTGGCAATCTGCATCCTCCAAAATGTAGTAAGACGCTAGTCTTGCGGCCATGTTTAAAATGGAGGCTTGCGGATCTTCCGGGACGAGGTCTGAGTCCTTAACTCTGTGGATTACTACCAGATGGTCTATCAGGATCCAATCCTGGCGTGGACTTGGTCTATCCACCACTTCAAACGGGGCTAGATGAGGATTTGCGAGCATCGCGTGGATAGCTTTGTGTCCCAGGCCCATTTGTACAACCTTACACTGTAGCAATGGGGAATCAGGTTGGTAAAGATGTGTGACCTGAACAGCTGTAACTAACCATGGAGGGTTCCCTTTCTGGGCTTATGTAGGTTGTTTGGACCCCCCTCCCCCTACCGTGAAACACACGGCAAGCGCACACGCACACACACACACACACACACACACACACACACACACACATCCCCTGGACATGTTATTGAGCCCCATTTTCTGCTAGCAATGTTTTCACAATCAAACTTTTCTCCTCATTGAAAAGCATGTTCCTGTAGCACAAGTCATTTGGATCTAACCACAGTTCTTTTCCGTCAAGAGCCCCTGAGGCTTGAGGTGTTGCAACCCTCATATTCACACACGTAGGAGCAAGACAGTTAAGCACCTGCGGACACAAGCAGTTCAGCCACGGAAACCGAATGCGTATGCTCTTTGAAATGGTAGGCCTCAAGCAGCTGCGCATGGAAACACGGTTCGTGCCTGGTCTGATTATGAGAAGGTATGCAGCAGTACGCTCCGCTACGCTTGGATACGTGAGCGAAAACATGACCCACGTTAGCCACAATTGCATGTTGTATCGCCACAAGCTCACACGGTCCAGATAGTCATTGTTCCTCGTCTTGATTTCCAGAAGCACAATGTTATTCGTCACAGTATCATGGGCTACCAAGTCCACTTCGGTGTAGAAGCCCCACGTTCCGCTGAGGGATTTGCAGCCTTTCTTACAACCGTTGTGAAACGTGTAAGCTCCAGGTACGCAGAACCTGTCTGGTGTGGGAATCCCGGCCACCTTCAGGCCACCGCAGATAGGGGTCAGACATAGCGCCTCTAGCTGTGTGAGAATCAGGCGTGAAACAGGCCCTACGTGGCAGAGTTCGATCTTTCTGTTGTACACATCTTTACACTGCCCGTCCACAGCAATCCCTATACAGGTGGACAAGCGGAAAATGTCCCACATGCGTCTACATGCTTCGAGCGAGAGAGTATTAGACATACACATTTCTAACAGGGCATTCCTAAAACTGCGAGCTTTACACCTGGGTATGTTCAGATTTGACATGTATTGTACCACCCAATAGAGCGTGCTCTCAGGGTTTTCGTTCAAGTCCATACAAATCTTTGCATACAGATCCATGCTTATCATGTTGTGTCCATGCCAACGGTTCTTCTTCTGCGTGATTGAGTCTAAGGTTTTTGTAATCCCCTGAACATTATACCATCTGTGATCGTGTATAGACTTCGCACATAGCAAGCCTTTTGACATCTTGAACTCGATCACGGGGTCCCGAAGCTTCATTGTATTAAGCATTTTCACATGCAGCTGGCAACAATTGCGGATTCTCTGTAATGAGAGTTAGTAGTGACCAAGGGCCTTACGGTCACACGCATACCCAGAGGTGAAGATATATATAAACAAACAGCTACGAAATATCATTAAAAAGAAAAAGATTGGGAAACCACGCAACGTGTAAAGACTAAGGACTTCAGAGTCAATCCACACCGCGTAAGAAATGAATCGCAAGAAAACAAACCTTGGAGGTTTCGAGTCGCTGATTGCTTCGAGCAAAGATGTGTTCAAAAACAGGATGTCATCTGTGACCAACGGCACTATCCGGAGCGCAGCTCGCTTCAGGGGAAAGCTGGGGTCAGCAATAGCAATGATCACATCTCTCATTGTGGGCTTTCTGACTGTCCCTAACAACATTCTTTACTTGATTGATAACAAGCATGGTACGAGGACTCTGGTTGTGGACCCGATGCCCTCATCTCTCAGGCCAGAACAAGACTACGCATACATCCATGCTGGAATTGCGCTAATCACCTTGGGATGCCTGGCCATGGTTGTGAGTATCGTGCTCAGCTACTTCGCTGCAAAGAGCAAACGAAAAATGGACAACGTTGAAGGGGCACACCGCGGCACAGTGGATAGTAGCAGCACAAGGACTGTGCTGGCTTGCCTCGTTATGATGAACATTGAGCTGTTCATGGCAGTGATGGCTGGCTGTATGGAATTGCTGTACCGGCCTCTGATTAGCAATGAGCAGAGGCTGCACAACATGGAGTGCGCAATAGCGGTGTTCAACATCATAATCTACGCACTGTACGTGGCAACCATGATCATGACTTCGACCGTGCTCAAGGGAAAACACGAAGGGTTCTCACTGGATTGTCAGAGGGATGTGCAGGATGCGGTTCCCGTACAGTCTTCTGTTCGAGACTACATGAGCAGAGGAGGAAACCCATACAGTTCGCAATCTGGTTACATGTAAGGAATAGAACCTCAATTCCGTACACAGTCAGCACTAGATCTCCATGCAGGTTACAATAGGTCTTTTCGTAACTCTGTGTGTTTGTTGGTGTTCCTTTTCTGTTTTTTTATATTGTGTTCGTGACTGTGATCACCATGCTATAAAGTAAAACACATGGAAATAATAAAACAGGACATTCAACACCGTTGTTTTCTCATTTCTCTTCTTTATTCAGGTCTTGTGTGTTGAGATAACAAAAAAATAAAACTTTAGACTTCCTGTACACGGGGACCTGTGTAAGCTATATCCTTTCCCCCTTGGGTAATCAGTTGTGGATTGCTATAGTTCACTCTATAAAAGCTGCTCATGGAGGAGTCATCTGTAGATTGGGATGCACATAGACAGGACAAGGCTGTGCTGTAAAGGATTGAAACTTAACTTCCAAAGACATTCTAATCTGTACCTTGTGACAATGTACGTAAACAGAGGACTTCAGAGAAGATATCAAGAGTTGCTCAGAGCAGAAGGCCCTTTCACGCTCACCTTCCGTGCAACAGTATCAATCTTCAACACATGTGACATGGATTTCTCGGTGCAGGGAAGTGAAAGACTCGGGAGACTTGTCCACTCGATTCAACAAAACAGACATCGCCACACTGTGCATCAAAAGAATCAGCGTGATGCTGTTAAGGCCTTTCTTGAATTCATGACAGTTGTTCGGATCTCCTTAAGGAATCCGATCCTTCGGTCCAGCCCGGACCGGGACTTTAAAGTGTTTTTCACCTGTGAGATATACCACGATTCAAGCAAGAGGACAGGGTTCTCTTTCAGCGAGGGATGCTCGCAGGATATGACCTGTGCTGTGAGAGAAGCGCTGTCTCAACCTCATATGCTGGAAAACATCTATCATAAAATGGACTTGGTTTCACGCTATCCAATTTTGTCTCTCTTGTGGGCACAATGTCAGGCACGTGCAGCATAGTGTGTGATAGCATATGTTTGGTTTCTTGTCTTTTGTCACATGTTTCTACATGTAATGTTCATTGTTCAATAAAGAATGCTGACAGTATTCTATCGTCTCTGTTTTGTGCCTACATCACAGAAGCAAAAATAAACACAGAGGTACATCTACATACATGCATACATAAATACATACATATTCATACATGCATACAGACCAAATGCCATAAACAGTATATATATCCGCCATCAGAGTAGCAGTCAAGAGCTAAGCTGAAACACTGCACACATCAAAAAGACACAAGTGTGAAACTTTTGTGACTACAGCTGGGAGTATGGAGAATTACGTGAAAGATTGCATAATAGGCAAGGGCTCATATGGAATGGTGTACAAAGTCAGGTCTGTGAAAGATGGAAAGGAACACGCGTTGAAATGTCACATAGATCCTGTACTTGATGCAACAGTCAGGGAACTGTCATCTCTAGCAGCACTTCGTGGACATCCGTTCGTGATCCAGATGTTCGATTGTTTCATCACTGATGGCATGATTGCCACGCTCATGCCGCTCATGCCTTACACATTGGACATGGCGATACACAATCACCGATTTCTAGCAATCCCTTACGGTTTAGAAAGGGGGATGCCGCTGAGTTTTGTGGCTCGCTTTTCTGTTCAGGTGGCTACCGCTCTCTCTTACATGCACAGACTGAATCTAGTGCACAGGGACATCAAGCCGAGCAATGTCCTGCTCACGGAAGATCTCACTGTGAAGGTGTCTGATATGGGCCTGACGAGACAGGTTTCCAAATGGATGAGTCCTGGAATGTGCACGGAGCTATACAGAGCCCCAGAGCTGTTTGCTGAAATCGTAGGTGATGTCCATCGTGTGGAGTACACGTGCACAATAGACATGTGGAGTCTAGGGGTCTTGATAGCAGATGCCGTGGAAGGCGCAATGGTGTTTAGACCACGCAAATGCGGAGCTCAGATGGTACAGCCGTTGGAGATCATCATTAAAACTTTGTGTCCCAGAAACCACCCTAGCGCATCAGAAGAGCCCTGGGATCCCGCAAAGGTGATGCCAAACGTTACAGAACATAAACTTGTGAAGAGGATCACCTTCAGCCTACTTGTGTTCAATGGGAACGAGAGACTGTTAGCCCACGAGTTGTTACAGGACAAGGAATGGTCGGAAGCCACACATATGACTGAGAAAGAGATCGATTCAGTCAGAGCACATATTCTTCGAGGTGTATAAGAACAGACTTTGCAAGCAAAGAGGGTGGAATAGAACACGTACCTTACACATTTTGCTTTGACATCATTTATTGTTGCATGTATTGTATATCAAGATTATGATACAACATGTATGAAGTGTTAAAGACATAGTGTAATCAAGGTTTGTGTAAGCTTACATGGTTTATATTACTACTGTTTATTATTATTATTTTTATCAGTGTTATTAGAAACAGGACAACACAGTGTGAAATGTATACATTTTATTTTACATTTGTACAAGAAGGATAAAGAGAATAAAAGGAAAGACTTGGAACAAACACTCTTATGAACTCTTACACCCATTGTTCTGCTTTTAAAGAAAAACATGTGCAAACAGAAGAAATTTGGTTGCTGGCCCCACCTATGGCACATATTAGAACCTACTTTACAGCATGCCTTATTCATCATCTCCTCTTTCGTCTTTACACTATTTTGTAATGATGTACAGGGCAGGACTTGTGACACAATGCAAGTTCCCAATAACCATATAGACACTGAGTACAAGATAACCTTGTTCCTGACACTTTGCGTTCCAGCGATAATATGCAGTACTGATCAGCCAGAGCATCTAGCAGCACAGATAAAAAATAAACAGAACTGTGTACAGAGAAACATAAGATTAAGGGGCAGAGTGTCAAAAAAAACAAGGTGTCCAAAAACCGTGTCTATCTGTCCCTAACTGGATGTTTTTCTTTTTCAGCTCTTGTGAAGGTTCTGTAGTAGTCTTTTGATTTGGCACTGAAAATAAACTGCTGCTATCAAACTTACAAGTGTGGTTGTTCTATTCTTGGAGTCTTGCAGAGACTCTATAATCTTCTTTTTGGGTAATTTGGACCACAACTAATGACAGAAAAAGAAAGGATAGGAGAAAACAACAGAATTCAAGCCATGTTTCTTTATTGTCAGTTCACAGCATGTTAGAGTTCACTATCATGTAAGACTATTCGATCAGGGTCAATGGTATTCACTTTGTGTGTAAATTGTGTATCTGGACCTTGACATGTACCATCGGACTTGTGAACAAAAGTGTGTGTGCCCGGTGTGTATTGTGCCTGAAAAGGAAGCTTTGACAGATTGTAGACATACAAATCTTCAATCTGTACAGACAGGAGGTAGTACGTTCTCAAGTTCACATCCCTCCTGTACACCAAGATTGTGTACAGACATTGGCTTTGCTCACGTCCGTATATTTCGTGCCATCCCTCCGGGGTCCAGCATACAAACAGCGTACATTTGAGTCTCTGCGAAACACGCTCCATTTGTTTGCAGTGACATGCTCCTTGTGCTATCTCGTCACAGGCCTCGTATTCGAGCGGACTGGCCTGCAACACATCCAGGAGAGTACGAATAGGCCTTGAATGCCCCAGCTTCACGATAATCAGGTCTTTTTCAGCACCCAGGGTATTTGCAACATATGAAGGGATTGGTGTCCGGACCACTTTTTCATCTTCTAAGAGTTCGATTTCAAAAGTGCTCACAGATGTGTGATCGCCTGTCCGCTCGAGGGACTGTCTCAGCGATGTGTTCCACTGTTCCGTGTGAAATTCAACCTCGCTCTTGTTAGCTTCCAGGTTAACTCGTTTCTTAATGTCACAGGACTCCTGAACTCCTGTGTCCATCAACAGCGAGCGTTTTCTTATTGTTTTGCGTTTCCGGACAGTGCTGCACGTTACAACATCCATAGGCATAGACTCCTGGTGCAGAGACTGTAAAAATGCTCGTATCTGTTTCTCATACTCCCAAAAGAAGGGGCTCGCACCACCCTCGATATCCATTTTGTCTTTGTTCTCTTCCCAAATACCCGTCTCGGTAGGCACAACTTTAGGTACACACATGCCTGAGAGCATGTCTCTGACCCTATTGAGCGAAGCGTCTCTCTGGGATATGATTCCATCTAACACTCCTGCCCCATTGTGCACTGCACTGAGACCAAAAAACTTGTACACTTCTGCACACAGGTTGCTCTTAAACGAGACCAATTCACTGTTTTTTGCAATCTCAGAGTCCAGATTCTGGTAAAGTGTGGTAATCGTTTCATTCTGAGACCGTTCCTTCTCCAGGAGTTCCTTTATGCGAAACTGATTTTCAGCATTGACCCGCATGTGATCCTCCATACCTAACTCCTGTGCACATAGTCTCTCCTGGAGCGTATGCATTTCACGCTTGATAATTTCAGTTTCCTTTGCCTGGGCCATGCGATTTTTAGAGGAACGGGCCAGTTCCACTGCGGCATTGTCTGCCTCATTTCTACAAACAGTCATGATCTCAAGCTGAACACGTAGCTCCTCTTGTGCCTTTTGCATGGTCTGGATCATGGCTTGTCTTTGATTCAGTGCAATCTGTAGCTCATTACGTTCCTGGTTCCATTGTTTTTCAGCTTCAGCATGCGTGAGTTCCAGACGCTGAATCGATTCACGTAACTGATCTGTGTTTGCATTGTGTTGTTCCTGCAGGTTGCTGATTCGTTGTCTGTGCTTTTCTCCTATGTTTTGCAACATTTCCCTCTGCATTTCGATTGTGGTAGCGGTACACATGCTATCCTCCTCTACTTGTCTCTGCAGCGTTGCCACAGCTTGCCTAGCCTCATCGCGTTCCCTCAACAAACAGACAACAGATTGTTTTGTCTCCTCTAGTTTCTCACATCTAAGCTGGCATAAGCTTCTGACATCCTGGAGCTCAGTGTCCTGCTTGGTAACAAAGTCCACAAGAGTACTTGTTACTTCGAGCAGCATCTGGCATTGTTCCTTGACCCCTTCCTTCACGTCAGACGCTGATGGGACAGCGACAGAAGTGTCAGCATGTGACAGTTTGGCAACGGCATTTACTGCCCAGTCTTTAGCCATGGAAAACTCTGTTTCTGGTGCTGGGTCTATGCGGGAGAGCTCTGCTGTCAGTGTCTCACACACGTATGTCTTCAGATCACATCTAAAGTATTCTAGTACCCTGTCAGCATGCAAAACGTGTGGCAAGCCGCGTATAAATCTACAAATTCCAAATGTATCCCGGAGCCCGTGTGCTACTCTGCGAATCGCAAGATCATAACAGCCACACACTTCCATGGCCAGATCAAACCCAATCACATTACGGGCTTCTGTGTGTGCAAACTGCGCAAACCACGTTGCTAGAGCATCAAAGTTAGCCTCTAGTGCCTCAAGCGATGTAAAGCTAGTATCCTGGATGGTCTCAACCATCTGCCTAGAGAGTGAGAACTGCGAATGGGTGTCCGAAGGGAAAAGTTTTGATATGATATTGTAGAAAGTGGCACGACATTCTTCTCCAGTATGCGATGGAGGTTGACGTTGTATCTTCCCCGTCAGAGCGGTGTGGTGCGCTGGCGAGGTGCACGTCCCAGAACCTCTGCTTGCTACAAGCCTGCCCTCCAGTGACAAGTCCCATTTTCTCTCTGTTTCTTTGTCGAGACTCCTTTTGCCACAACCACAATCCTGGGTCTGTTCCGTCTGTTGGACCATGGTTACATTTCTTTTTCCTGCAGGCAGCAAGTTGCTCTCGTTCACGCACCCATCTGCGATCAGATGCAGGGAACCAGTGGTTCTGCATCGTGCCTCGCTGTCCTGGGTCCTGCCAACCTTCCCGTTTCTGACTTTGTCCCCAGTAGCAGTTATATGAGTCACTCCACCACGAGACTGTTTGGTGCTCCTTTTTGTCCCTTGCATACCAACACTCACGGTCACCTTGGTCGTTTTCTCGCTTTTTCTGGTTTTGTCTGTTTTCTGTCTTACACTTTTCCTGGATCTCCTCTCCCCACTGCATGCTGTCCCACTGTTCCTCGCTGCTTGCACGGTAGATCCTTCGGTGATTAAGACAGTATTTCTGTGCTGCATGCTCTCCAAATCCAAGTTCGAAAGCTGCTCTGTCACCACTTCTTGCTCCTCTGTCATCGTTCTCCCACAACACTGTAGCGCATAACGTGGTGCATGTGTGACCCAGAAGCAGAGTGTCTATTTGCAATACGGCCAGTATCCTTCGCGGTTCGGGATTGCACAGTATGGGCACTGTGCGGTATGTGTAGCCACAGCGTTGACACAACTGGTCTCTGTCTTCTTCACTTGTGAGGGACCGCACATCTACCCTCAACTTGTCAGATAGCTTGTCCAGTTCGTGTGACCAAACTTCCAGGGCTCCGCAGCACAGACCTGTCAGTATAACTGCCCAGTAAGGAGCCTGTACAATGTGATCGTTGCACGTTTCTCTCACACATCTGGTTATTTGTAAACCTTTGTGTATGACTTGTATGCGCAACCAACGCGACCCCTGTGTAGGAACCCCATGACCAGCTCCGTTAACAGTGGTGCGGGACAAGGTGGCCAGACCGGGCTCTATTTGCCACAATACACACGTTCCCCAGACGGCATGTTGCGGATCGGGGAGCGTGAGAAACTGTGCGTCCTGTGCATTCCCCGAACATCGCAGCTTCTCTAGTGTTAACCTGCTCTGCTCATGCAGGACTTTGAACGCGAGCGGAGCTCCTACCGCAGAAAGTGTTTCGCGCACCACTCGGGAAGCGAGCATCTCTCTCTCGTCCATACCGTATGAGCTGAACAAGCAGGCCAGTGCAGTTTGCACTTGGCGGTTCATTGAGGCGTATATCCGTGAGACATACATCTCTGCTTGATATCCGCTCACGGTGTCACATGTAAAACGATGAAGGCTGCAGCGGTCTCTGTTTGCAGGAGTGTTCATCTTTACCCAGGCGAGTGGAGGCCTGGCTAGAATGGTGATTCTCTTCACCTTGTGACCCCTGGTCTCTGTGTACGTATCGGAAAAGTGTTTTGTTGTAATGAGTCCGTATCCATCCTCTTTGTGCGAGTATACCACTCGAAGAATGATGTATTGCGTTCCGGGGATCACAGCCGGTTCTACTGGTATGCGAAACTGTCCGTCTAACCCAGGCTCTGTCAGGACTACTGTCTCTGGCATGCGTTTCTCAATATCATACACATGTACCCAAGTATACTCCACACTACGTACGTTCTCTGCATTGTCAAAAAGTATGGTCATGTGCCACATACAACTCCAATCGCCTTTCTGACACGGGGTACCCATCATCATGTGAGATTAAGTGAGGAGGCTTCTATGTCCCAATCATATTAGGGTTGAAGGATATGCCATCGATTTCTGTCTATAGTTTAACATAAACATACACACACACACCAACGTGAGGAGCAAAGAAATAATACTGACATGACATTGGAGAAAACCTTTATTTTTAAACAGAAGAAAATGTGTTACTCATCTTCTATCACATTCTTGGCCATGTTGAAAGAATCATCCTCAACTATACTGAGGTCTTGTTTCTCAGCTTGATGTGCGACAGGGCAGTGAAAGCAGTCTTCCTTTAAACCTGTGGAGTACCGCTCATCCTTATCATCCAGAGGGTTGTCCTCACACTCATCTTCATCAGAACAGCTGTCCTCAAACTCATCATCTTCATCAGAAGGGTTTTCACCAATGTAGTCTGCCATGTGTGAGCAACTGAGCGTTGTATTGCTTATAAAAGCCAGCAAGTACTCGGCCATGGTGTCCTCACGCTCGTGCTCCAGCCCGTGAACATCCTCACATACTCCCCTTGCCCCTATGCTGTTGTCAACTATACTACGGTCAATGGTTTGCTGTGTAGCCTCTATGGTTCCTGCAGTTTGCTCAGTGGTCAGGAGTTCATCCTGGGTCTCCTCACAGTCTTTGAGCAGTTCCCTGTACACCCTCAGAATGTCCCGCTGAGCCCTGTATTTCCTACCCAGTCTGTTCATAATGTTCACATACAGGTAGAGATTGATATTTTGACTTTCAGGGGGACGTGGAGCACATCGCAGTCTCTGCAATTCTGTCTCAAAGTGTTTACCCCCGTAATATCTAGACACAATCTCTTTCAAGACATGGAATGGTATCATGTGTACGGCTCTGAATAGTTCTGGGTCAGTGCGGCTAGTCATCACTGTGTGCTGAGTAATGTTAGTTTGTTGAGTCATCACTTGGGGCTACAGCTGAGAAAAGGCTGCTGGTGGTGGTGGTAGTGTTCTGAAGCCAGAACAGAGGAGGATTGTGGTTTGCTTGCAGGAACGAAAAAGGAGAAGGCTGAAGTAGTGTATCACACCCTTTTACATGCGCATGAGACACATCGTGTGTACAGCGTTTCCATGTCCACTAGTACTTCGGAAAACACAGTCCGATTGCAGTTCATACAGGCCATATACATCTGTTTCATTTCTGTAAATGTGCAAGTGTTGACATGGCTGGTGCAAAGCGGAACATTAAACATGGGCGCTGAGCAGCACGAGGAGCAGAATTTCATTTGCTCAAAGTCAAATTCAACGTCAATGTTTCTTGGGTTGCCCTTTACTTCGGACGAATGAAATGTTTGATTCTTTAGACACCTGGAACACCGGAGATCTCCTTCTTCACACAAAGGCTTTCTGTCACTGGGTTGTCCAGGCACAAGGAGAATCTGTTTGTGGTTGTGGTCTACCCAGTTGATTAGACAGTTGAGCACAGCGTACAGCAACATCTGGTGCTCGGCTGCAAGCTCCCCGAGTTTCAGAAAGTCCTCGCTGTGGATGTATTCCACTGCCTTTCGCAGTTCGGGTAGACAGGCTGCAGCCATTTCTAGTGGTTGATCTGTGGTATACGCAGTAGCTAGCTTATAGTAACAACTCAAGCCCCACTCCGAGTGTAATGTCAGCATAGGGTGTCCCACATTCTTTACTGCTTGAAAGGCCCTAACAAGCTTTGAAAAATATGACTTATTACGTCTAGAAAAGCCGAATTTGGCCCAACGCATCGAGTGTGCTCTGCTGTTTTTGGTATTGTATGTAAAACCCGCCTGTGAACATTTTCTCCTTTTTTTTTGCTTGACCTTATTCCTGTACTCATTCCTAGTGTACTCTGTATACATATGATATCTGGGATTCAGTGTGTGTGTCTTTGAGACAGATTCTGTATCTAGAGCTCTTGACTCTGTTTCTGTTATAGCACTGCTAAACATCGTTGTTGTTTTTGGTGGTGGTGGTGGTGGTGCTGGCAGTGTTCGTCTCTTTGTTGTTATTTCTCTCGTTGCAGTTGATGTTGTTGATAATATTGTTGCGAAACTGGTTACTGCTAGCTCTTGTGTGGCCTCAGGTTGGACATCAGATGTTATCTTCGTCAGGTATTGCAGTGTCTGGGCTCTGATCACAGACAATTTTTCCTTGGACTCCGCCTCTTGAAAAGATAGGTCTTCTGCTTGGTATCTATAAAAGTCGGCCAGAAGTGCTAATCGAAGCATAATCTGGTGGTCCTTCATTTGAAGCATTTCCTCCCTACTTGGCAGTGAAACACTGGTTTCGTGCGGTTCCACAAGAGCCAAAGACAGTTCCTCCCACAGCGTTAAACAAACCTCGTACGATACGCTTATATCTGCTGCTGCTCTGGTCTTGGAAGTCAACAGCTTCACAAGTTCCTGTTGCACAGGTGTAGTCAGGACGCTACCACTCTGTTTAAAATGGCAAACTGTGTGAAGACATTCAAGGTAAGCCTGCAGCAAGATGGCTTTTGCGTGGCTACGGGTCCCGAAGACTCTAGTATTGTCTATCCCTGCCCGACAAAGCCGTTCGCTCCTGTTCTTCTCAAGTCTCCCGTGGTGTTGCATCTCTACAGTCCAAACCTTTTTCCCGGAGAGGTCCTAAAATTGCACGCAGAACACCTCGGTCACTTCCTGGCTTTGCAGAGCGTGCCTCGGATTGATGACGCGTTCGAACGAGCACTTTTTCTGGGTCTGTGCAGACTCTTCACTCGGGAAAAGGTCCTCTCTGTGTACGCCAAAACCTATACAAACAGCAAAGATATGGAGATGAAGAAGGAGCACGATGAGAATGATAAGGAGGGGAATAAGGAGAAAAGGGACCCTGAGGGAGATGACGATTCTGAGGAAAACCAGGACTCATCATACCCAAGTGTGTTTGTTCACTTCAGCAAAAGCAAAGCGAGCCAAATTGTGGCCTTACTGCGCAACCTGCTAGACCTGTTCGATTTGAATCAGCTGCGTGAAAGCGAGATACTGCACGTTCATGGAGAGGAGCCCCAACACATGCTGTTCCTGTACCTGATTCAGCTGCTAGCGATTTTCATGAGCAGATGTATAGGAGAGAAAGATCTGGCTACCATCATGAGTATCGCTTCAGCGCCCTTCCTTGAGGTTAACTTCGGTGACCCGTTGTGTGCAGCAACTTTATTGAGGCCCATGTTTGTACCTTTCTTTGAACCCCCTCCCACACATTGGGGCAAGAAAGCCAGAAAGGGTATCCAGGCTGTACCCGAAACGGTCTGGCATGAACCCGAGCAGAGGCTGAGATATTACAGACTGTTCACAGGCTACGAGCTGGATGAAACCGGCTCTGATGTATCCTGCTCAGGGGATGCAGTTCTCAGATGGACTGACTACGATTTGCAGCAACGCATGCAGGACTGCAGGCTAGCGGAGAGCAAGGTTAAAAGGCTGTGGTTCGTGGCCCCCCAGATGGGTGACAGGATGGATATGGTAGAGAAGACCGGTTTGCAGTTGATGGGTGGACAGACCGGAGAGAGGGCTCAGAAGATTTGCTCCTACATGATGTCCGATAACGTGATAGCCTACGTGCAGTGCGCCATCTTTGGTACGATTCGCAACATGCTGCCTTGTCACGCTAACAGCGACCTCAGGGAGCCAGTAACAAATGCCATCAAGGGTTCCATGGCCAAGTTCTCTGAGGTGGTCAGGCATCAGAGTTCCAGCCTGTTGAAGGAGTTAAGAAGCGTGCAAGACAACTGTCTGTACACTTCCGGAGTTGGTTTCGCTGGACAAGAAAAGGGTTCGTATCTCTTGTTTGGGAAGGTTTTCACAGGCCCTGATGAGAAGAGACCAACAGTGGATTTGGGAAAACCGGGCACCTTTACTTCAGTGACCATGGGAGTTTCTAACGAAACCATGATGAACACAATGCTGAACTTTGTGCTGGACCAGGAGGTGAGCAGGGACAAGCAGAAAACCCAGCTACACGGAATGCTTTCTAGAGGGTACAGGAGCCCAGGGATCGTCAGGACTATCACAGACACCTTTTTTTATGCACGCTATCACCACAGGTTCAACACTGGTGAATGTACGGAGGTGGCCTGCGTGAAATCCATGAGCGAACCCAACTTCAGCAACCTGATACACGAGGACTCCCTGAGCGCTAACAGCAAGTATCAGTTGACAGCTTCTCATGGAGCTCTACCCATGTGCGTACTCACCCTGGCCCTGACTCTCAGACAGACAGTGATGATGATCATGGGGTTCCTCTGCGCAGAGTTGGCGCGTCTCATCTATTCTCCCAAGATGTCTGAATCCAGCTTGTGCAAACAGCTAATGTCCATATCTATGGCTGCCAAATTCAGACATGGAAAAGACGAGGAGGGCACTAATGCATACGAAGCCTACTACGGACGTGTGGTGAAGTTCACCGGGCCTGCTTTTGGCAAAGCAGAGAACTACGGTCCCAACTACTCTGAATTGGACAGTATGGAGTGGCTGCAAGCGAGTGACAAACGTCTTCCAGAGTACCTGCGAAGATCGCTGAATGTGATTGGTGACACAAAATGCGAAGTGCAACTGATCATGCACGAAAAGAAACTGTCATACAACAGAGTGCTGTTCATGAGTGGTTTCGATGTCATGCCATTTGCATGTATGTTTGAACATGAAAAGTACATGATACACGCACCTCTGATGGTCATGTCCTCTTTGAGAGTGTTCTCTGGCAACAAGACCTATGGTTCTCTGAAACTCTCTCGGAAGGGATGTTATTACCGCGTCAACATGTTCAGCAACAGATGCATAGACACAGAGCTGTACCAAACGTATGATATGCAGAGCTTTCCCAGGCCACCTTCCAGCACTATTGAAGAGCTCCTTGACAGGATCAAAGGAGAGGTGTCTCTAGTGCTGCCCAGAATCGAGATGGATCGCATCAAGATGATAGCTCCCGAGCTGAGTGAGGAGGAGTTGAGCGCACTAGTCTCAGCTGTTCGTAACAGCAACATTGAGGTGATTGTTACAGGGGCAGAACGTGGCACTACCTCTGGAGGACAAAAAGCAGGCATGGGTTGGAAACGAGTTGTCAGTGAGTTTCTGCAAGGAGATTGTCCTTCACCAAAGAAGTCTAGATGTGATAGCAGACCCCCTCTGTTTGCTGAAGCACATGAAAGGTATTTTCCCCTACGAATCAACCCGGTTGAGGAAACAGAGGATAGAGAGATGCCAGAAGGTGAAAGCTCCAAAGCATGTGAAACCAGAGATGATGGGGACCTCATAATGTGCTATGTACCATGTGAAACCAGAGATGATGGGGATCTCACACTGTGTCAAACCGAGGATGTAATCTTTACGTTTAACGAGTAACTAGGGAATGTTACTTTAATTTTTTTTTACAGCTTGTGTGTTACCTTGATTATTTCCTTATCTGCGTTACTGTGTTTTTTGATGGTGACTTTGTGGCATTGTTATCAATAGTGATTCTGTAAGATGTCAGGTGAAAGAATAATAAAGATTGAAAAGGACCACGAGTGACAGGAACTGTCTTTTTTTTGTCTCTGTTGTGTTTTTAATTCCACATGAGTATATGCACTGGGTTCCTAAAGTGTAAAGAGAGAACAGATACACCAAAAACTCATATGTTTGCATAACCATCTTTTATTCATCAACACTACAGTTGAGTGGTAAACTAGGAATAAATGAAATGAAGCAGGTTCAAGTGCAACAGTTCTACCATGACAATCATTTGTCTATATGCACATCCTATAGCATGCAGATCCTCACGTATTGTGAAAATAAAGCGATTTGCCATGCTGCCCACTGTACTCCCAAGGTCACCCTTGTATACCTTGGGAACCCTCATTTTACTCCTAGAATCGTTTCGAGCAAACTCCTCCGTAGCCCTGTGGTAATCTGACTCTCCGCAGTGCGTGAGTTCAAGCTCACCATGTTTGACACGGGAGCTAATGAGCGGGTTGAGTATTCCACTGACTGAGATGAGTCTGTGGGAGTTGGAGTTTGTATTGTCCTCGGGACAAGAGAGCTTGGTGAATGCACAACAGGCAGGACCCCCTTTGTTGAACGCAACCCTTGCCACATTGGGCGGGTCAAAGGAGCACATACCATACAGGTTCATAAAGTCGTAGGACGCGGAAGTCGTGCTCAGTTCTTCCACGTGTTTTCTCACAAAAGTCTTGATGTCCGCTAGAGCATTGTCTCTCAGTTCACTGTATAATCGTTTGTACTCTGTATCTATTGCTGTGAGGTCTCTTCTTCCAGTCTGGCTCTGTATCCTAGGTCTCTTGATGTTTGGCAAGGCCATCCCGTCATCTAGAGATCCTACCGTACTGCTATTTTCATAACATTCCGGGACCTCCTCATCCTCCTCGATGTGTTCTTTCTGCTCCTTCTCCCACTCATCATCCCAGCAAGGCAATATTCCATAACAGGCTTTGATGGCACTGACAACAAAGAATAGGTCCGGGGTTCCTTTGTCTGCTCGGGCTGCAGAACCGATATGTCCTGGCCTGCACGTGGACATAATAAGATATGATATCTTTATCGCGTACTTAGTGCGAGAACTGGAGTGCGCAGCAGCCGGTGAAGTCAGTTTGTCCAGCCACACCTTAATAGAGTGTCTGATGAAGCACAGGGAGCTGATCTCGGGCCAAAACGTGTGGTCTCCCAAAGCCCGAGCTTACGTTCCCTTTGAGCAAAGCGTGCACGGAGGGTTCGCTCACCTGAGACCCAATGGACCCACAGTTGTTCAGTACGTGGGCAAGTTGCTGCCAGTGTACTGCAGACTCTGTCTGTTGTCTGAGTGCCATGAAAGAGCGGAGGTTGAAGCGCGGGCATTGCTAATGCACATGGGAGGTTCCAAAGATCCGACTGGGGTGCGTGATTTCGAACGTAGAACCCTGGAATACCTGATATATAACCTGTCTGCTATGCCTCCCTCTGAGTTTGGGGATGCCTGCCTCTCTTCTGATGTTTCCGTGGATATTAAGATCTGTGTAGAACTCCTCTGGACCCATTTGGTGCTACTTTACGCGGGCAATCGTAGGCTTCTGTTGTGTAATCTGGAACTCTTTTTTAGCAAGCCCCAACGTGCCCTGGACCTATGCCCCAGTGACTTAAGGGCTGCGTTATTTGTGCATGGTAAACATGACCCTCGTTCGCAGCGCAGAGAACGTTACAAAAGACATCAGGGGCCTGACTGCGCTAGAAAGTGTCCCGTCATTCCACGGGACCTCTCGAACGTCTCGCCTACCGTTGCTGCAAGGAACACCAACACCACCCCCTCCGTCAAACAGAAACTGCACGAGTCCCGTGAGTCCCGTCTCTGCTGGCTTGCGGGGCTGTGGATCTTGGACCTCGAGTGCAACAAGCGTACCCTGCATTGGCTTTACAAACCTGAACCGTACAGAACCTAGCCCCAACGTGATTATGTGTCCCGAGCCATGTACCAAGCACGTACCCTCTCCCGAGGATACAAACAAAACACTCAGGACTTTAGGAAGCTGTGTGGTGGAGTTGGAGAACAATGTGCTCCTCCATGTTCTGCACGTAAACACAGTCGGTAATCAGAAGTTTAGCGCAACCACGGTGTCCGAGCATTTGCGAAGGTACGCTAGGATACAATCCAACACAACAAAAACCAGGCTTCTCAGCAGACTGAGGTTTGTCTCAGACAAGAAGAGGCTCTCTTCTCAGCACGGATACAAAAACACCCGTATAGAATTCCTTTCGAAACCAAGCCGCAGCGCAAACTACACCTCGAATGCTAAGTACCTGTTGCAGCCCTATTTCAGAGGCGTGTTTGAAACCGTGGCCCTGTCCCAAGGAACGTGCATGGTTTCTACAAAGCCCTTCACCATCAGCAATGAGAATCTGACATCTTACATATATGGGGTGGCCAACCCTTTGACTGTGGTGATCAGAATGAAGAACACAGCCAAGCATTTCCACACCCCGTTTTTCTTCTCCTCCGTGAACGTGGCCGGAGAGGAGAACAGACACCAACTCTTTTCTTCAATGTCAATAAATTCGCAAAAAGTAAAGAACATTGCCCAGGATCTGCCCAGGGCCCTTGGTGCGGTGGGCCAGCTCGTTGAGGTGCACGTCCATCTCAACAAGCTGTGTTGCGAACTGGCCCAGGAGCGTCGCGGTTTGCTCACGTCTCGCGAAAAGATGTGTTTGGTGTACCTCACGGAGAGGTTCTTTATGCATGTGAAGGATCGCAGCCACCCTAAATACTGGAGTGAGTATAGAGACTCTGTCAGGGGAGCATTCGTGGAGCGCTATCGTAGCAATCTTTCCTCATTCCAGGACAAGGTTCTTAGGAATTACTACATGAGGAACCCAGAATTTGTTCACTTGGTACCCTGGCTCCTCGACAATACAAGCGATCTGCACCTCAAAATGATAGTAAACCATGAAGCGTACCTAAGACAAGAGGGTATGGTGAACGCACGGGCTGAACTGGTTGCCGCGGTTGAAAATCACCTCTCTCAGAATCCACACCTATGCCCACTTAAAGGATTTCCCCGTGTCACAGATATCGAGTTTAAAGAGCTAGGGTACACGGTCGAGATGCTTCGAGCTGCTCTTTGTAATTCAAGATCCGCATTTTTATCGTAAGCATCATAAAGGACAGGCATGCTACACCACCTAACAATATATTGGAGTTGCAAAGTTAAGACTAAATCCCACACACACACACACACACACACACACACACACACACACACACACACACACACACACACACACACACACACACACACACACACACACAC
>JAVQJG010015704.1:0-18497 GCA_036024015.1 Craterocephalus amniculus | reverse complement strand
TCCGTCGTCTGCGTCGAGTGACGGATGCGCAAGGAGCCTTAAAACGCACCAAAAACGCACGAAATTGACGCAGAAGACGGACGAAACTTTCCGTGCGTGTGCGTATCCGTCATCTGCGTCGAGCATAAATGGGCCTTAAGATGTAAACCTCTCGATATCTCCGGCTACATGATGAATATCAAGAAAGTGTTCCAACGTCTCAATCAGCATGAGGTTGAGTAAACAAATGAAGGCACATCATTCTGAGGGTGGAGTATCCCTTTAAGGGGATTTTTAAGCAGCTGGTGAGCGACTATGAAGTGACCACAAAACCAGGCGCAGTAACACACGGCATACCCAGCAAGACTGTGGCAGAGTACTGGATCAAGGGAAGGGTTAGAGAGTAACAGTGAGAGAAAGACGGGAAAAGACATAGATAAAGTGAAGGGGGGACAGAAAGTGCCGGTAAGAGGTTAAGCACACACACTTACACCTGCAGTTAAAGCCTTCACCCTGCCATATTATCCCTGGCCTTTCTCCAAATGCTCAGATGCCAAGAAATCCGATTTGCCAACTTTGGGAAGCTGTGTGTGACAGCCAATTACTGGGGAGAGGACTCCCAGTGGAGTCACCTCCTCACCTCACAGCCCAAACATCTGCCTGTCAGACAGTCAAGGGAGGCAAGCAGACAGGACTGCAGAGATTGTTCAGCTGGATGGCAAGCCTATGTGGTCAAAAACTGCTTTAAATGTTAACCATCTGAGTTGTTCACTGTCAAACGTCCAAAGTGCGATCATCAATCATAATTTTACAGTTACTGAAACTTTTCTGGAAATGGTACAGGTAGTTTGGACAAAAGCATAAGTTGGGTTTTTTCTTCTTCTTTTTTATGATTATTATTATTTTTTTACAGTGAAATGAAAAAGTCTGAAAACAAGTTTTCAAATGTTCTATTAATAAAGTAAGAAGATTTGGAGATTTCCAATGAACACAACAGAAAGAATAGCTTATTCTTTTTTGGTTTTGTTTTGTACAATTTTAAAGTGAAAACGCTGCAAATCTCGCTCAGAAAAGAATTATCAAGTTCTAACATTGGCTTGTCAGGGCTTTTGCTTATTCTGCATTGTAATGAAAAGCTTTATTATCAACCCATTATAAATTTTGGAATGATGAAGTTAAGATGAAGTGTAAGAACATTTGACACAAATCCAGCTCTTTAACATTGGGGTAAAATGATCATGCTACCTTGTGTTACTGCCAGTGGAATGGGAGGACTTACTGCATGCATATTTTACTTTTGTAAGGGTGATTTACAAAAAAATAACATTGACACGTGGAAGTGAACACCACAGAGGAAGTGAAGGTTTTTTTCTGGCTGAGAGGGTTTTCCCCATTGCGATTATTAAAAAGACAAGTTTTATTAAACAGAACTTTTATTAAACTCAACTTTTATTAAAAAGAAAAGTGTACCTTTGGATGATTCATAAACAAACTGCTGGCAGGAGCATGAAAAGTCACTAAAATAACTATTGCTGACTGTTCCTCAATTCAGTAGTGCACCATGACAATGAAAAATATATCCAGTTATGAAGAGCGTATAACCTTTCTGTATGATCTTGGTGTATATACTGAGATCAGTGCTTCTATCTACCTTATAAGGTTGCGTTCTTGCAGGATTGTCAACATCATGACCACAATTGTTAGGAAGTTCACCCTCCCATAGCCTACATTTTGCCTTGTGGCCTTAACAAATTTCATCATTTGACATCCTCTGTTGATTAACAACAAAAAAGTAAATGCAGCCTCAGCATTGGCTAAATTTGACCTTAGAAATATTACCTCATTTTAAAAAGAGCAAAATAAGATGGTAAAGTAAGGTTTCTCTTTTTTGAAAATTAGATTTTGTTCCGCTCCCTCCAGCTCATAACAAAATGATTTCATCAGCAGATCCCATTTAGTTGATTATTCAGATGGTGATAGATGATTCATCCCGACAGATTTCTTTTCAAAAGTTTCCAACAAAGGCCTTATAATTAGTTTCATGTGGCAAATTATCTCATGGGCCTGGTTACAGGAACTTGCCCGTTAATGTCATTTTAAAAAAGAACTCAAATAAAATACGAGTATGTAACATTAAATGTCTTATATATAGTGTCTATAAAAGCTGTCGTCACCTTCATACTTCAGAATCAGCTCTAAAGTTCTTATTCAATTTTTGAGCAACTGCTGCTTCTCTTTTAAAGGGACAAGGGGAAGAATTTGGAAAAGAATAAACATGCATGTACAGCTTTTTCGTCCTAATTGATGATCAAGCATTAAAAACCAAAAAGAAGGAGCCCACCCATGTATCTCTCCATTGCCGTGATGCTGAATTGTCCTCAAAAGCTTTGAAACACGAAGAATATTGTCTCAAATTATTCAACAACTGTTTGGGTTAGTAATGGATTCTTCCGCAGCCAGCAAACGACCCAGCATCACAGTGAGCCACGAAAAAAATGTCACTAAGAGGAAAAAGAATTTAGCAGCGGCATCTCGTTATGATATTATAGAAGTCAGGCAGCCAGGCAGATATGTTTTGGACTCATGGAGGCAGCTCAAAACAAATGCTGACACATCTCCCCAGTCCTAGTGACCAGGTAAGCAATCATTAGAAGCTGTGTTTAGAGCTTGATGTGAAATGACATGAGATCAGTGAGGAGTCGGAGAGACCTAACATGCAACAGCGTTAGCTGGAATCAGCAGTTACTGTGTAGCTGAATGTTTACAGACGCCCCAGTGTTAGTTACTCATTAAAATAGTTAGTCGCTCATTAAAAAACTGTATTAAATCAACAGATGTACTTCACTCTTAAAGTAAATTTAAAAGAGCCACTTATTCTGGATTTCAACTGTCTTAAATCCAGAATTCCTCTGTACAAACACATCTTTCATGTGTTTGCCAGGCTGGTGGGATATCCAATCAATAGCTTGTAAATTCATTTGAAGATGGGGTCACAGCAAGAGCAAGCTAATGTTTAACTAGGACAATGAGATCACTTGACTCACTTTTCTCTTCGGCCATACAGTACAACACCCAGTTAGCCGTGAATAATCTTTCACGTCTCCTCCTTCCCTGCTTTTTGCTCAAATTCCTTTATGGTATTGCAGCTCAATTTTATTGTAAAAGGGACAGTCAATAAATGAATAAAATGTGGAAATTGGAAGTTGCAGAGCAATATGTCCAGCAGCTGTGATCTCCAACCTGCAACACATTATGACAGGAAGATAAGGACAAAGGGTGAGAGGAGGAAATTTGTGGAGAAAGTCAGTTCAGCGTTCCGCGCCAAGCAGTGAAATTGAAGGGGAAATAATATGAAGCATGTCAAATGCAATATCACCCCATGTACCCTGATGTTTAAGCCCTTCCCTGACTCTGGTGCTTTTCAAGGCAGGCAGAAAATTACAACCAAAGACCGATATGTTGTGAAAGAGGAAGGCATATGAAAGCAAACGGTGGATGGAGAGATGAAAATTAATATAAGCTAGAGGAAGAGGCAGAGAAAGTGAGAGCAGCTGGTAATAGGGATATAAAGAGTGTAATCTTACACTCCAGCAATAACATTTAGCTGTGGGACAGTGTGTGGAGGGCACACACACATTTACAGCAGTTCAATAAATAGTTCTGACCTGAACAATTTCACAGCTTTAACTGCAGGCTAGCAGAGGACATGCTCATTCACTCCTATACACACACACACCCATATAGATTTCCCTGCCCCACATGGCACACATGCATCCTTAAGCCCCACATTTTATTTGTACTGCAAACTTGTTAACATAGCTTTAGAGCCAAAGAGTAGCGCCAGCAGAAGTCTGGCGCACAATGAGCCTTGCTGACAGATTCTGATAACAGAGAGTTTTCGCTCGTGTTTAGTATTAGTAAACCCTGAAGTGTGAAAAAGTGAAGTCTTAAGCAAATGATAAGGACAAAAACAACCAGAGCATAAAGAATCCCTTGAGAATATTTTGTGTTACCTCAAACACAAACTTATTGTTTCAAAGTTCCCCCCCTTCTACCTGTTTTTGCTCTAGTTTTATATCGTTGAACTATTTCTCAGTGTTTCAGAGATACACATTCGAAATTTCTCAAACTGCCACTGCTCACATGCACACACAAGTCTGCACACACACAAACAGTCCAATGGGTGCATCGGGAAACAGTAAAGGCCGTGCTGTGGCCTCGGGCACCAGGATCGCTACTTAATAACCCGCCTGGGGCATAAACCTGACAACATGAGGTACCAAACACACAGACCTGCATACACACAAGCACACACAGACGCTGCGCTCAAGTTATCTGTGTATCTGACTGTCAGACACATTGTATGTCTCATTCCTTTTTTCTCTCGCCTCCAGAAGGAGATCTCTTTGTGCACAAGGGAGGAACAGAGAAACAAAGACAAGCCTTGATTATACCTATTAAATATTAAAGAAGAAGTCCACCTTGAAACAGAATTGCTGTTTTCTTAAAGTTCATCACCCAATCTGTCTTTCTATGGCTCTTTTTTCCCACTCTCTCTCAGAATTACAGCACATAATCTCCCATTGGCGTTCTGATACTTTTATGATCAAATGTGCTGTCATAATTGTGAATTATTATTACTTTTTTAAATGCCATGGGCAATTTGCTTGTCTTTGTCTTCATCTTTTTATCAGTCTTACACTCTAATCGTAGTGATAATTTAACCATACCCTTAACACATAAACAATTAGAACCATTTCTTGATCATTAATAAGTCAAATTCTAGAAAATTATGTGGAAATACAAAAATTCTGGGGGGTTTTAGCCACGGGTTATGCAACCAAATGAAGGTGATCATTACAATTGAACAGACATGATCACATTTGTCTGCAATACAGTAATTATGACTGATTAATTGTGACAATCCCACCATAACGTTCTTCATTGTAGGGCTTTTATGGATTTTATTTTTTATTAAATCATTGTTCTTCAAATAAGCATTTATGATGAACTATCTCTATATAAACATACATAGATACTTTGTATGTGGTCAGATTTAACGTGACCTATTAATTGTTTAGAGAGGCCTTCAGCCTCTAAGGTAACAATCCTTATTCAGACATGCAGTAACAGAGACATCTAAGGGAGAAAGCAAAATGGAACACCATTCAGAGAATTATCCATTAAAATCTCTGGTTTTTGATAATGATTAAAGGGAATCTTTAAAGAACAGAAAGAGGTAGGTGGGGGAAAGAATCCAAAGATTCTGCGACATTTCAAGGTTTTTTAAGCAAGTTGTCTGCACATATTTACTAACGTACTGTAGTTTGGTGTGCATGAAGTATTAAAATTCATTACTGGGCAGAATGATCTTAGATCAAGTTTCTTTTTATAGAGAAATTTTTTTGGTTCAATCCTTTATGCACCTTTATGAAAACACTGAAAAGTCATGAAAATACTAAAAAGTCATGGATCCCTTGCTGAGACCATGCTTGGTGCTTTCAAGTGTGAGACTGTCCTTCAATATAGCCTTCGATATAAATTGATAACATATAACCTTACTTTTTTTTCTGAGTATAAGGATAATATGTGGACAATAATCACAATAGTTCTGAATGTTCAAAGCTTTAGGGACCCCATGTGGCCTTAAGAAGACTTGGACTCAGGGGTCTCGGATGGTTGGAAACCACTGCTTTGTGTTACTAACATTTGTAGTTGATGAGCTAATCAAAGATACAGTATATACAAATGGCAAATTAATGTTTTGCAAAACAAATCCTTAGGGGATGAAATGGTAATACTTAAAGGCTTTCTGTTCTTGATTATTATTACTTTTTATTTAGGCTACTTTGAAATAACTATTACAAGTGTGTAGAACTGTACAACTGCTGAGCGCTACACCCTGACCTTGGGGTTGAGCCCTCCTTTTGTTTATGAAGAAAAAATAACATTATTAATGGATGTTATGGAAAAATCCATTTCTGGCATTTAAACCATTCAGGATTGCAGAATCAGAATAGCTGTTATTATGTGGAGAACTTCTGGACTGCTCCTTATTCAATAAGTAGTTCTCCTTCTGCCTGCCTGCTCTGGCCTTCAATTTAGCATGTTAAATTAAGTCACAGAAAAAATCCTTAGCTGATCATACTGAACCAAATTATACTTGAAAAGAGAACTATTACAGGAAAATAATGAAATTCGAAAGGAAATGAGGACCGCATATGCTCCTAATGAGAAATGTGACTAACCCTAAACCAAGTTGAGTTTTTCCTCCCCTTTTTAAAATTTTTTAGAGCAAAAGTAGAACAGCTTGCTTGAAACTGCTTTGTTCCATTGGGATTTTGTGTGGACTGAAAGTGGACTGCTCTATTCTCTATGCATTCTAGGAGAAAAATATCACCTCAGAAGTAAAATGTGTTTGTCTTGAGATGAAAATGAAACAGAGAAATAAATGCTGGCGTACAGGAAAAGGATAATTTGTGAAAACAAATTGTTGTTTTCAAAGTCTGTTAATATGTTGGTTTGCACAACAGCAGTTGATGACTGTGATTTTTCAAATGTAAGAAAAACTGAATATTCACACACAGCCATGCAACCCCAGTCTTGATGTGTATTTGTATGGTAAACAAAAGTATCATCAAGACCTTAGATGGAGAGGTGGAGGGATTTTAGAAAACAGAGACAAATGATGAAGAATGTTCGTAATGTACAAAAGACATGCACACACAAGCCCATGATACTTGAAGAAAACCAAGTCCATGTTTAGTTTTTATTCTGATACAAAGAGAGTCAGGCAAAAAAAAAAAACAAAATCAGGCAAAACTTTTCGAAACAGCCTGAGGCGAAAGCCCAAATAGAAAACTTGTACTGCATCAGCTACAGCACATGAACTTTTCACATGAACATACACTGAAAAGTGCATTTTATTCCAAACTTTAGGTGAAAAAAGTAAAACACCAGTTCATTTAAACAGCGAAAGTTAAAGTCGGGATGTGATATGAAATCACACATCAAATTACAAGGAACAAAAACTGTCTCAAACTGTCAAAAAAAGTCTGCATTGTGGAATTGGAGGAAGAGTGACAGAATTTGTTATCAGACAATCATTTTTGATGGTGCAATGTTAAATTTTTCACTGAGATTTATTTTCCACAGCTTGAAGAAAAGAAACCTGTATAGGATTTAGAGATAGGTAAATGGCAGATATGAACAATCCCACCAATTCTTAGGAATCTAGGCATTAATCGTGGTGACACAGAAGCGATAATGGGAACAGTTTTACTGTGCACAAAACCTCATGTTCTGGTTTTAAGCAAGAAAATTAATGACAGAATCAGTGGCAGAGAATTGAGTCGGATACATGGCTAGAGGCTGGCATGGCAGAATTCCAGAGAAGAAGCAAAGTAACCAGGGATCAGGACAGACAAGAAAAAAACACACACACACACACACACACACCAAAACAGGCAGCAGGAGAGAGACTGAACATGAGGCTTTCCCTCTTATGCAAAACAATAATATGGTGATGAGTGAAGCGCAGAAAAGGGACACTATACCACCAGCTCGATGGGGACATGGATTGCAGACGTGAATGTTTTCTCTCAAGAGATGAGAGTAAGCTGTGTGCACACCACACACTCACACACATGCACGCACACAAACACATCGACACAAAACTATATATTAGTAAAAAACTACTGCCAACTATAACTCTCAGGAAATAGAAAACTGGGATTACACACAAGAAATAATGTTCTTTTATTTTTTTATTTATCTTTTATACCTTTTATGTCTTTTATGTCTACTCCACAACAATAGACATGATTATTCACTATATTCAATTGAAAAGTTGTATAATAACACAGGATTTTAACAGTGTAAAGAATACATATATAGAGAAAACAAAGCGGTTATCTCATACTATGAAGCTTCTGAATGGTTTAGTAATGGTTTAAAGAATAAATAGATGCAATACCCCAAATTCAGGTGGTAATAACAATTTATGAAATTTCTGAACGTCCATTTTTCCCCTGACACAAAAGTATTCTTTACCAGTAAGGCAGCATTCACTTGTCAATGTTTCAGGAGTTGGTGATTTCCCTTTTACTTTAATTTGAATGGGATGATTTGGTTAGTAAAGTGAGTTCAGGACATATTCAGGTTAATACCATAGCTTATGGCTGATAGTGGTTACGTTTTTCAACTTTTTCAAGATACTTTTGTTCATTTCACCTCTCTAGTATGTTGTCGCACATTTGTTGAGACAATCAGAGCACTTCAGTGTAGAAAACAAGCATGTTTTTAGGGCAAATTTACACGTGAGTGGTTGCCCAATACTTATCATTAGCTGTGCTGCTAGCTCCCTGCCCAGCTAACTACTGGAGCAATCTTGAACATTCCTTTCTCAATCACTCACATGTATGAAAGGAAGGATGAAAACAGACCCCAGGTTAAAAAAAAAGCGAAATTCTCCTTTAAGTTCTATTAACACTGGTCGAAAAAAACTAACACTTGCTATCATCTGGCTTTTTAATGCAATATATATTTAATGTACTTTCCCATGTAGCCATGTTAAATGGCTGCAGTAGATGTGGGTTTTATCAGCTCCCACTACTGATTCACTAAGAATCATAATGATCAGAAATGGCCTGTACAACAAATGAAGTGACAACCCTTAATGTTTTCATTGTGACATACCTGTCTCCTGTTGTAATCATACACTGAATCAGGTTAATAAAATAACTGATGAAAAACCTGTTAATACATCCAGTGAGGAAGGATGTTAACTGCTTTGTTTTAATGGGTGTGCCCATATTTAGTTTTAATTTAAAAACAGTTAAACAAGACAAGAGCCTGTGTATAACAGCTCATAAGAAAGGCAAATGCAGAGGGTTCATTTAAAGGAACACATACTCAAACACAATGTTATGGCAGGATTGTGGAAGTGGTGATAACTTTGTTATCCAAGTACCATAACACTGAGACAGATATCATATCTGCTGGTGCTGATGTACATTTTCCTACTCAGAATGTAGCATAGAGACAGTGTCATCCACAGACAAAGTAGAGCAGCTACTCTAGAATAAGACACCTTCAAAAGATGCAGCTTTGAAAGCCGAAGCTTTGTAGTGAATTAGAAGAGCTGGCTCACATCGAGTGAGAGCCGGCTCCCAGTTTTTACCTTTCGCTACTTTCCTGCTGCTTTCTCACATTTCTACATTCATGAAGGAGACGACTCTAGGAGCCAATTCTGTAGTGAATGAGGAGAATTGATTCCTATCTAAGAAAGGCAAATCTTTACTCTAATGGATACACCATGCAGTCATCAAGTGCAGACTAGGATCATACCACTATGTTAAGAAGGAAGGGCCTCTTAGAAGACAGTGGGTGTAGTGGTTCAGACAAGACACACAGAGAGAGCTGAAAGACAGATTTAAATCACAAGTGTATCAGGACAAAATTGAGAATTATTCAAATATAAAGTGCCATAATATTCAGACTTTGACTTTTATTTAATTGATTTGCTTGATTTGATTTGATTTTAATTGATTTGATGTTGTTCTGTACTCAGTTTTTCGTTTAAAGGTTTGATTAAAATATACACGTCTATATTTTAAAAAACCATATGTATAATAAAAAGTGTGCAAAAATAAGGCTCTTATGATAAAAATTGTTTACTAACAAACAAACCAATCACAATTGCTTAATTATACTAAAATAGATCATCTGAGGGAAACTAAATAAAGAGCCATTTGGGAGCTAAAACAGCTGACACTTCTAACGGGGCCAAATCTTTGAAAAAACTGAAACTTTCCAGGTGGGAAGGGTTTTTGAGCTTGTGTGATGAGGTGTTTAACTCCACAGATCTTGCTCGCTGGGAGTGTGACCCTGATTTACCAAAGATTTGTGCAAATGTGATAGCACGCACAAAAACATGCTGCAGCTGTTTAACTAATGGGGCACACCGAGGATTGCGCCTGTTAAACAGGCAAAGTAGTGCAAGCAATCATGTTGGGCATTTGCCTGAATAAATATGCAACATGGGCATAAATACTGGCATTAAGTAGTGGGAGGAGTAGATTCAAATAAATCAGCTATGCATGCACAATGTGATTTACTTATCATGACACTGGCTGTGGTGGCTGTTTTTGTGCCAATATTTAGCACTTGTGAAAGGCAATTTTGAGGGCTCAGCTTCTGCATGAGAGGAAACAGACCAATGCTGCAGGGCTGCAAACACACATCTGTCCAATTCACTATATTTTTCATGGAAGCAAAGCATTTAGTTTTCATTCTTTCATAACGATCAACACAGCGAACACCATGATTTGACATGAGTTCCTACTAGAAAAACTAAATAGAACATTTCCAGCCACTGTAGCTTGATGGTTATTAAGATGACATTAATTACGTCTTTATAATTTCCCCTTTTTGCTTTAATGTCACATTTTTAGCTTGGATATGCCTACTACCCCCCATTCTCTAGGCTGAAAGGGACATTCTCTCCCCTGTTGTGCTCTTCCTCCTCTCTGAGCCACTCCGGAGCTGCTGGTATTAAGAACCCCACCACGACTACAATGTGCTCAGCTCATGAGCAATGGAAGACCATCTTCAAGTGCTGCAGAATGTTTCTCTTGTTCATTTGCTGAGGTTTTTATTATGATCAATGTTTTATTTTGTTTTAGATTTGCAACTTTATTGCGCTCCTTCTACACTCTTTCATAACGTAACAATTGTGTATTCTAAGTCTTCATTTAAAAAAGCCTGCTTGCGCTGGTCGATCAATCTTAGTTGACCAACCACAAATCATGAAAACACAACACGCGTAATTTATTTCTACTGCATGCAATTTAGCAATTTATATTGGGGTCTTAGTAAATCGGGGCCTATATGTCTCCATAATTTGACAGTTTCGATCTTATCATGAAAATATGATAATTATGAAGAAGTGAAGGACTCTCTTGGCTTAAAAATGGGGAAAAAAATCTAATGAAAAGCTTAGTTGTGTCAACTTATGCAGTAACTGTGAAGAAAGAGTGCCACTTGTGATATAACCCCTGGTACGAAGTATATCAAGGCTTTTTTCTAAATTCATTCTCACGCTCCACCAGGCAATGCAATGAAATGTTATAGGATTTGATCATTTTACCTCAGCTCCATTAATTTCCTGGCATATTGTACTATAGAAAAGACTGCATGCATGTGAACTGAAGTTGAGAAAAGGTTCCTGTCATACAAAGCAAAAATGAAAATACAGATTTGTGGCAACAATATAACATGAATTACAAAAAAAATACTAGAAGAGGAAACAAGACTTATTTGTGAGTTTTTAAAGTTTATCAAAGTTGTAAAGTTCTGAAAAACATTTAGATTATTTTTTCATTTATTTAAAGTTCTTTTCATTTTGTATTAATTAATCCTTAGTGAACATGTGCTGATAGGGGCTGAGGCTTTCTTTACAGACTAATTGTTCCAGTGAGACTTAAAATGATCCTTCTTTAGAAGGGAGCGTCAGTTTGTGTTAACGGGTTGGTCCCCCTTGACAGCCGTTTGCTTGTCTCTTTCTTGCTGTGATCCAATATTCCAGCTTGCTCCACTAGTCCAGAATTACTGCACAAAATTCAGCAACAACATCAGTGTGATGGGTCTTAGCTGGGAAAGTGTTGGATGCTGACTATAAAAAATGATTATTGGTCCCATTGTGCAAAATTTTGTACCTGATTTGCACTGAGACAGCCATGTTCTCATATCCAAAAGGCTTCTTTGTTTTAGCATTAAATTAAGTTTATTATTATAATTATTAAGTTTCAAATTAAGTTTATTAATGGCTTGTTACATGCAGAGCTGATCATGTTGAAGAATAATGATAATCAATCATAAAAAGATAAATTTACAACAGAGATTCCACTTTGATCTTCTTAAATGTCCAGACTTTATAACACTCTTAGGCACAGGATCATTTATCCATTGAGGAGGTCTGGTGTGAGATGTTTTTCCATTTGCATGACTATGAATGACCCTAAAGGTGGAGTACAAAACAGGTGGTTATCCACATCTATTCAGACTGCAATCAAGACAGACATACTGCAGCCTCATTACAGTTGGTCAAGGTGATGTGAATACCTAGCAGAGCTTTTGAAATAAAAGGGAGAAAGGCAAAGAATAAAGCTGAAGCACATAGGATAGCATTACCTTTTTGTCAGTAACAATCTTGAATTAAACTGTTTTTACAGCTTTCCTGCTGGAAGTAAAAAGGCTGGTGACCAGCATTTATAAAATGAGGTGCCACAAGGAGGAGATCAGATACACCCCCTTGGGAGAGATAAGGATAGAAGATAAAGGATCTTAGAGTACAAACTTGTCACATGTCATGCATGTCAGTGAAGCCTTAAACTATTTAAGGCTAAGTTGTGTAGTCACAGATTTGGTCCCATTTAATGCAGCAGGAGAGCCTCTGCAGCATCTGAATTACAAATCTCTGGCAAGGTTTTTCATTTTTTTTCTAAAGAGACACTTATCCCAAAATGTTTCTCAATATTTATCATTCATTTAGACAAAATGTCTTTTCTTCCCCAATAATAAAACTGCTAAAGCGCTTCCTTGATCTGAGGACATCCTCATTCAACTACATGGCTGGTATCACTTCCCAATCAGAAAGATGACAGTTTTGCTCATAACACAATGACTTCAAATGAACATATAAATTCTGAAATTTCATCATTAAAATCAGAAATATATTCTTTTCCATATCTGACTAATTATAATATATTTACTTTTGAAAAATGTTATTTGAATATCATTTATAAAGAATAGCATAGTTTGGAATGGGACACTATTGGTACGAAAAAATGTAAAAAATAAAATAAAATAAAAAAGTGCCAATGTCCACTACTGTTTTCCTTTTTACTTACAGGTTTGTGTTATGTCCTAAACTTTGAGCAGTGCATCTAAACATTTGAAAACTTTGTAATGTTATTTGACATGGCAATGTTTTGAAGTGCTAATAAAAAGTTATTAACCAGCATTCATTAAATTAAGTTTCTCAATTAAATTACAACTTTGGAGTGTAGAAAATGTAATACAGTGTGGGATCACAGGAATATTTCTCTTCAAAACTGCTTCACATGAGATTGAATTTTATTCACTTTTTAGATATAAACTTTAACAGATTGCTGCTTTTTTAGCCTCTAAACAACCTAATTAGTTGAAAGAGCCTCTTTACTTTATGAGCTGTTCTTTAGCACACACCTGTAATAACAATCACACACTTGGAAACATACGCACACACAAAGTTGATCATAATCACAAACTTACAGTTCAGGACATAAACACTGTGAGCATTTTCACAAGAGGCAGCTTTAAAAATCCATTTTCCTCTTGGTTAAGCAAGCAGCAACTACACTTAACTAATGGAAACCCTGCCTCTAAATGAGCTTGGAGGAATTCTGTCTGTCACTCCAGCTGATGCTGTAATAGTTAAACTTTTTTTTATTGCTTTTTACATCAATGCTTACAATACTGACTTTTTGGGGAGGGGCGCATGGGCTGCAAGGCTAATTAATTCCTCTGTAGAAGAATTATGCACAAGGTCTTTCAGTCATTAATCTCTCTGCAGGTTTTGCACCTATAAGCTAGAATGAATTCTGTGTCAGTAGTTCTTTTCCAAAATAATCTCCTGTGCTGTCTCCAAATGTCTTCTTTCTAAAGCAATATTGTAAACATGTATTTGCGGTTAAAAAGTTTGTTGTTTACTTGTTCCTAGGGCATATCCCATTCCCAGTGTCGGTTGTAAAACCAATGCACTTTGATCCCATCAACAGGGACCTCTCCATTCAGAAACCGACAATGCAACTGATCCTTTGTGAAAGACCACATCTTCCCCCTACCTGTGTCCCTGGTGCAGGATCGCTTTGAAGCACATTTCTGAGAGTCCCCTTTCTGTTATTTCTATCTTTTCTTTTTCTGATCTTTATCTGACAACATTTCCCATAGAGCCAGAAACATTGGCTGTGCAAAATGTGTGTGTTCTCCCGCCGCATTGCTTCCTGCACAGCTTCTGTTGACTGGACTTTTTAAACCTCTGGCTGTCTTATGGACTCCTATCGCCACTGTCTGTTGTCAGTCTGTGTTTGGTCATAGAGTATGGGGTAGAACTGTTATCTTTAGCTGGTTTGTCTTGCCTTCCCTGAAGGTGTCTGCTTGGTCCGACCCATGACACATTTGTCTGTTTGCTGAGTTTCTGGAAATCAAACAGCTGCTGGCAAGACACAGACCCAACAATATTTCTTACAAAGGATGGTACAAATTGTGCCTAGCATCCTTGCTTTTCTCCCCTTTTCATTTTCTCTTCTGTGTCTACTGCAGCTTTGGATGACTTTCAAATATCTTTCTAAAAATGAATGTGTTTTGAAAGTACTGACCTGTAATGTGTTAAAAAAAAGGGATCGTAAGCATACAGACTTGAATCACATCAAATTGCTATATGTAAGAGAGAGAAAGAATTCTTTATCACAAGCAAACTTAAAAGTGAAAACGCTGTTTTCACAGACACATTGAAGGATGGAATTTTTCTGAACTATACGAGAGGGGTGGTGCATGACGATGCACATTGTCACTTTTTGTAAAGATTTTCTCTGTAGAGCATGCAGGAAAAAGCTTAGTGATCATTGGCTAACCAACAAAATATGTATTTGTTTTGAAGAATTTACTGGTAAGATTAGCTCTTCACTCTTTTATACTGGTCTGGCACTTTCCATTTGCTTGTTGGTATTCTGGACATGTTCAAGTAACATATTGTATTGATATTAACACAAAAGCAAACATTATGGACCCTCATCTGGCATATTTTGCTGTAACCCAACACAGCATACTTTTTGCCTCATGTTCTGTGTTCCATAGGTTCCAGATAGATTCCTCCTCGCACTGTCCTCCTTCATAGCCGTGAGCACACACATCTAGCAGAATGCTGTGAAATAGATGTGTGAACAGCACCGCACCGTGTGTTGTCCACATTTTGAACATTTTGTGTTAATGTGGGAAAACTTCAATGCAGTCACACAGTAATGAGCATATCCCAAGTGAGCTGATTGAGGCAAAATCAGCGCCACATCATATTTTTTTTAAATGTCTGTCTGAGCCGTTTGTATGTTCTCCCCCTGTACGGATGGATTGCCTCTAGGGTTTTCAGGTTTCTGCCACATTGTAAAGCTATGTAAGTTAGGTTAATTGGTCGATTAATTCATGAGAGCGAGTATGAGTAGTGTCTCTGCTTTGGCACTGCGAATATCAGGCAATCTTTTCATGATGTACCCTGCCTCTCAGCTAGCTGTTGTGATAGTCTTGCCTCCCCCCCAAACTGTCAAGAAGACCACTGTCCATCTAAAACATTATGAGGGAAGTGCAAATGCAACTTTTTAAATGATTAAATAGTTAAGCAGGCTGACTAACAGAGGAAGGAGGAGACCATTTTTTTCAATGGATAACTCATTATCCATGTTGTTATCCTCCAGTAGCCAGCTCTTTCCCTTCTCCCTTTTTTCAGTCTCTATCTGTCAGTGTAGGGATGAAATCCCTCTCTCCTGAAAGCTTAGCCGAGATTATCCCAGTGTCCCAGGGGAGGGTGGAAAGGGTGCTGAGATGCCACATTACAGATGTAGAAAACGTTAAAGTGAATTTAATGGGCCTACGGTTGAGGAGGAGGGGACGGTAAAAGAGAAAAGCCACCTTTTATTCCTTCACTAGCTCCCTGCTTATATCTCCGTCAGTTTAAGCATGTATTCTTTCCCATTTATTGCTACCCAGTTATTCATGTTCTCAGTTTCTGTCTTTAACCAATAACCATTCTCTATGTTTCTGACTTAATACATTTTTATTGTTTCTTACTTAAATTGCAGCTTTTTTTATTCAAAGTACATAGATACTAATAATAAACAGATAATTACCGCTAAACCTCATTCTCTACATTAATTATTGTCACCAGTGCCTTGATCTCCATTTTATAAAACAGATCAAGTGAAGCACACCTGTCCTGGACTGTCCTGCTCTATCTGTTAAATAAATACTGTAAATAAAATATTGATCCACTCACAACTTTGTCTCCTATCCGATAGCCTTTCTTTCTTGCACCCTGTCCTTCAATCGCTTCTCGACATAAATAAGCTTGAACATTTTCTGCTCAAAGCACAGCTGTTGGTAGTGATGCAAGGGATGGTTTTGAAGACTTAAATAATGTGTTGTAACTGTAAGTAATGTACATGGCCTCAAACTATTAGAAGAAATCAAATCAATTTAAAAAACAGCTGAAAATAGGTCACTTCCTATTGTCTCCTAATGTATTACCACCATTGCTGCACAAATAACAAAAAGCACTGATCATTACCCATTTAAAGGCTTAAATGAAGAAATAAATAAAAAAACTTCTTTTAATTTATTTTTCCATTCTGGCAGAACCACTTTTGCATTACTACTGAGACAATCTTTAATTGGCTTGTTCCATCTTATTCAAATGCATATTCTAAATATCATTTTGTTTTTTTCCCCTTCAACCCATTAAAGTTATGTGTTGGAACGAGCCCTTGGGACAGGGACCCTGAATGGTAATGCACCTTATCAGAAACACAGACTGAGGAGAAGAATACTAAAGAGGGCCAGCATGTGGAAGAAAGACTGCTGAAGATACACCATCTTTATTTGTCTCTCTTTCTGTCTTGATTCTGAAAGCTGAAAGTATTGGGTCCAAGTTTTTTTTGTGAATTTAAATGTAATTTTCCGTCATCAATCACCATTTTGGCCTCTTTGTAATATAACCCCTTTTATCAATAAGCCATCAGAGAGCCTTTTTTAAAATCGATATTGCAGTGTTGATTAAATTGTGGTATTTTAATTCTGCGGATGGGGAGGGACTTGGCTTGAAATGTTCAGTTGGCATTGGACTTAACATGCAGCAAACCATAAAGAGCGGATTCTGACATGCGTTGGAGAATGTAAAAGCCAGAATGATTTGCTGAACATAACCATTTAGTTTCTCAATTGAATTGAATTCAATTGAATTGAATTGAATTGAATTCAATTGAATTGAATTCAATTCAATTCAATTCAATTCAATTCAATTCAATTTTATTTGTATAGTGCCAATTCCTAACACCATCTCAAGGCGCTTCACTGACAATCTGTTTAAACCAATCTGATGTCATACATTCATATATTCTAGCCAACTAATAACAAATAGCCCATGTAAGGAAACCAATACACTGCATAGAAAAGACTCTTCGATCAATCCCCTTCTGAGCTGCTTCAGGCGACGGTGGGGAGAAAAACTCCCTTTCAACAGGAAGGCAAAACCTCCAGCAGAACACGGCTCAGGGAGGGCGGCCATCTACCTCTACTGGTTGGGGGTGTAAAATGACAGAAAGGATGAATGTAGACGGAGGACAGAAAGAGAGAGCCCAAAGTGAGGATAGAAAGAGAGTGTACAAAATAGTGTGTAGTAAAAGAGGAGAGAAAGCCGGTGGAAAGAGAGTGAAAAAAGAGAGGACTGCATTTCTAATGCCAGTGTTTATGGTCAAACTGCACAAGTAGGTCAGGTCTTTTAAAAGATGTATTCCCTTTCTTGTCTGAGTTAGCGCTTCATCAAGATCAACTGAAGGAGAGGACAAAAGAAACAACAAACAAGGAAACAACATTTTACCCGAGATGCGCCAAGAATTCCCTTCTTTAATGCAGCTCAGAGTTTGGTTGCATTCACACCTCCCCAAAGAAACCTAGAAAACAAGCAGTTTTCCATTATGAAGTGCTGGTGTGAATGCACCCTAAAACTAACCTAATGCTAGTTATAAAGGAGTATCATGAAGGGCTTTTAATGGAAAAAAGACCAATTTTAACTTTTTGGATAACAATCATGGGGTATTTTCACTGATGTAACCTGCAGCATAGTAGATGGGGGATAAAAAAACAAAACAAAACAAAAAACAAAAACAGTCCATTGGTGAGAGTTGACTGAAACAAAAACCAACCTTTTTTACCATTTTGTTATTTTTTGCTCATGTACGTAAGAAACTGTGTATGTCATACAACATGACAGAGCAGATTATGTTTCTTGAGTTATAAATGACTGATTTGAACATAAGAGTCACAAGGAGTGATTGGGACTTGAGTCTGGGACTCGGACTTGAGTATTGGGACACGAGTCACACTTCAGTTGCATTTCCAGTTACTTTAGACTCAATGTGGACTCACACTCCATAGATTTGAGACTTGCTATTTGAGATTGCTTTGATGATCTCCAGACTGTTGTCTGTGCTGTGCGCTGTCATTTTCCCAGACGTACCACTGATGTAACGTCACACGATCCCGCAGTGCACATGCAGTCAATCAAAACAAAGGCAATGTTGAACACAGCTGTTTCTAAAGCGCTGCTGTAACTCTTGGGTACTAAAAACTTAATAAAAAAGAAGGAAGAAGAGCTACCTGCAACCTCTGTGGTGTAAAACTCCATGCACTGCGTCCACCTTGAAACACAC
>JAVQJG010015701.1:0-17694 GCA_036024015.1 Craterocephalus amniculus | reverse complement strand
CCATCTATCCATCCATCCATCCATCCATCCATCCATCCATCCATCCATCCATCCATCCATCCATCCATCCATCCATCCATCCATCCATCCATCCATTCACACTAAATTCAGGTCAGGCTTATGGGAGGGCTAGAGCTATCCCAGTTGCAATCAAGTGAAAATCCAGGTATAATCTGGACTTGTTGCCAATCCATCCAGGACTTCATGAGAAGATTTTGGATTTATTTCATTTATTCATTCATTCTTCTTCTGTACCGACTCATTCAATTCAGGGTCAGGGGGAAGCTGGAGGCTATCCCAGCAAAAACCAGGTGAGCATCAAGCTACGCCCCAGACAGGTCGGCAGTATCACAGTGTCGTATATTTAGACTGGTATTATATTTTGAATGAAAGACTGTGAGCATGACACCAAGGTTTTTATTTGACATTTATTTTATGAAGTTTTACTGAAGGTTGCCAATAATTCTAGAGGGCACTGAACAGAAATTAGGAGAAAAACTATAAATACATGTTATTCCCAGAGTGATAGAACACAGTGATCCTTTTAACCTCACTGAAATACTTGGAAATTTTAAACATTAACTACAGGGAAGAGTGTAACTGGGATACTCAGATATATTACAAGCCTTTAAACTTGGTTACTTTAAAAATGAAAATAAAAAAACAGTCTACAGTAGCAAGTGGTCAGTAACGTTTCTTCTCATATGTGGAAAGCTAATGTCAATAAATGATCTGGGGATGTGGTATGATCTTTGATGATTAGTGAGAACTCCATGTGGTTCTATGATTTAATGGAGTAGAATGAGGTGAAAATTTGTCCTTTGAAGTGATCAAACATGATCCTTTTCCTAGCTATCAAATGAAATGGAGCAAAGACTTTTCCTGGGGAAAAAACTTCATCAGCAAATGGCTAATAATAAAAACTCTTTAATCTTTAAGTATTGTTTCATAGGATCACAGATGATGTTGCAGTTCTCATCAACTGTAAGTCAAATGGCAGTAAATTATGTGTTTTATAGGGGACCATTTCAGAATCACCTTTGGAACAATATATGGCAAAAACTTCAAAACTACTCTTCCAATGTTTGACATAATAATGGTAAGTTCCTTGAGCTTTTCCAGGTCTTTGTACAATAGTGGATGGTTCTAATTGCTCTAAGATATATAAGGTTTAGGATTTACACACTATACTTCACCTTGGATCAGTTCACACTTGGTTTTGTTAGATCTGTGCAATTTAGAGTCACAAAATTACTCCTCCTCTATGTTAGTGTAAGATATACCTGCAGTCCAGTGACTGTGAGCAGCGAGTGGCACAATCTTCCAGATTCAGTCCTGGAAACAATTGCACTCTAGCAGAGTTCCAGGAGGTCGGAACAAGTTCTCTGCCCTCAGAGCGCTGGAAGTCATTCAGAGGACTCCGGTACCCTGTTCATATAACAGAACCACAAACATAATGTACACATACTGACTCCAGGGACCATGTCTATGTCTGTTTGGCCCTGGTCACAACTGTAGTGCAGGAGATCAGTGGTATCATCAACATTTGGGCATGAGCCTGCACACATATAACCTTTGGACCAAGTTTCTACTGCTGGTTTGTGACAGCAAAGTACCACAAAGAGCTTCAAATAGCATTACAGTGCTACATCTGGTTCCTGAAACAGATCTTATACTTCAACAGCACACAATCATAGAGTAAAAATCCTAACTATCCTCTTACTCACACACAGTTGTCTGAAACAACTGTCTGCTGTGCTTATGCTTTGTTGTTCAATGCATCAAGGTTTCAGTCACACCGGCTATTTCTATAAAATCGCATCACACCAAATACATTTGAATTCAAATCAAATTAGGCAAGTCTGCATGCGAAAGGAACCTGTGCAGATTTAAACCACTTATGATTAAAACCAGTGACTTACCAGTGGCCACAGCAGCAGTCAGAAGAAAACAGTGTAGGAACAGTTGCATTGTTTGTTATGATTCGTTAAAGTGGAGAGTAAACTCTTATAAAACTTGATGGGAATCTGAATCTCTGCTCCGTACTCTTGTCTCTGGGGTGAGTTGGACGGAAAATATTGAACTTCAAATCTGCCAGAACTTTAAAAAAGAAATGACAAAAAACCCTCAAAGTTCGGCAAAATTTTAAAGATCCTCAGATAAAAGTCCGAGAACAGAACACTGAATAAAACATGACCACCTACATGCGAACCCTGAGCTCTTATCCAAACAGCGGCCGTAATCCCCAAAACACAGCCAATCAATACGCGCATTAATCATTAATGAAGGGCGACACATCGGCGCGCGCTCATGTACTAGACTCATAATGATCGCAGTTCTTCGTGCGGACGCTAGACGTCAGTAGAAGGATTTCCAGCTGTTTTTTGTTGTCTTTTCTGTCTTCTGTTTTCCGGGAGTTACAGTGAAACTTCGGCAGCTAATCTCCTGCTTTATTTCTCAGTTTCAACATCGGTTCAGGTAAGAGGTGGACTGTTTTTTTTCTCCACTTGTTTTTTTGTAATGTAGTATGAGCACAAGTAGCTACAACGCAAAAGCCCCATATACAAATAAAAATGATCTAATCCGGACTTCGTTCCGACTTTTTAACCCCTCATCTGAATACAGACCCATCAACAGTAAATAGCTCTAAATGTGAAGTGAAGTGCGGATGTTCATGATCACCAACTATTCTGCTTAGGAGTGTATTTTGTTTGCAAAAGCACGCTCATACTCTTAACTCCACTCCAAATATTTGAAGGAAATTCTCTATTTCTTTCTTTCTTTATTTGCATGTCGACATTTTACAAGTAGGTCTACTCTACTAGCAGCTTCAATCGACTGGTGGATAAGAAACACATTGAATTAGCAGACCACTTTATAAAATGTGCCATTTTACAATTTCAGTAAATCCCAATGGACATATTTTAAACTGCGTATAAATACTTCCCATAGGGATTTAAATGTTGTTGTTTTTTCAGTGAGTGGAGTTATGCCATCCAAAAACAATGATTGTTTCTACCAACCCTCACATTTAAATATAATACCGCTGTTAACTGTAACACACGCACAGATACACTCATGCTGTTTACAGTTAAATCCAGTTATACACACATAAACTAACACTGAGAGGAAGCAGTCCTTTTAAAGATAAAGATAAATAAATTAAGCAGCACTAAGTGCACATTATGTTTTTGTTATTCTTACACCGCATTCACAGGAGAATTTGCTGTTTATGACTTGTATGACAGATACAATAAAGGAACATCTCATATCAAATACTATAATAGAATTGCCATTAAATCCAATTTTTACCTAATTTCCCTGAACTCCTATTAGTACCTGTTAAATATACTTAGTAATTATGTTTCTTTATTTTCAAGTGACATCAGTATGGACTGTGTATTACACATGACACAACATTACACATTACAGAATTGTTCAATTAATGGAGTAAACTGTTTAACCTGTTACATTTATTATTATTATTATTGTTATTGTGAAAGATACATTTGTAATGTGTTTTTTTTAAATGAGTGATTTGGTGGACAGGACAGAGACCATGTGATCTGTGAAATAAAACAGGTCTGTCTTTGTCTACAGGATGTCAGCTGTAAAGATGACAGAGGGAAGTGTGCAGGTTGAGCTCTGCAAAGAGCCGCTCTTCTACAGACAAAGCGAACCTGCCGATGGAGAAGCTAAGATGTCAGTTCTGCTTCTTCACGGCATCCGTTTTTCATCAGAAAATTGGCTTAACATCGGCACTCTAGAGACTCTTGCCAAAGCCGGCTGCCGTGCGGTTGCCATTGACTTGCCAGGTGATCTCACACACAAGTCTGGATGAGCAGCAGGCACTGTAGTATTACCACGATAGGATTTGTCTCGCAATAGATTTTATTTGTGTGAGTTAAAGTGTTTATGCACACAGGTTTCTATCACGTTTGTTTTTTTAAAAATCCCTTTGTTTGGATTATTCTCCCGCAGCTATAAATGTCTTTTTAACATTTTGAGAAAAAAAAGATGCTCTAGATTCCGACCCGCTGCTCTCTTCTTCCTCTCACAAACCTGAATCTGCTGTACTCTCTCTGTACATCTTGTCCACAGAACTTGGTCGGTCCAAATCAGCCAAGGCCCCAGTTGCATTGGGAGAATTGGCCCCTGCAAGTTACCTCCAGGAGGTGTGTGAGAAGCTGAGCCTGACCCCGGTGGTGGTGATCAGCCCATCCCTCAGTGGGATGTATTCCCTCCCTTTTCTCCTTCAGCACCAGGCCCTGATCCGGGCATATATCCCTATAGCTCCAATTTGCACTGAAAAATTCACAGCAGAGCAGTATCAAAGTGTAAAGGTGGGTGTGTGTGTGAGGAGTCTCCTCAGTGTCCCTTTGTATCTTCCAAAGTTGTCTTTTTAAAAGCATGTGTGCTTTTCATTCCCTCTGAAGGAAAACCTGAACAGCTGCAAATCTAATTTTCCAGCAGATCCTTGTCTCCTTTTTTTAAGACACTGGCTTTCAAAAGATTGCAAGAAAGCAAATGAACAAAGCTCTCACTGGAGAAACAGTGACACATTCATGTGTAAATTGATGGCTTCTCCATAACTTTAACAGGAAATATTGTCTTTTATAGCTGGATTTCACTGACAGCCAGTCAAAATATAGTTGCCCACCCTTTCATACAGTAACTATGCTAATCCTGTATATGGAAAACGCTGTGATCAAATTAAATGCAGACACTATTCTTCCGTGTAACGCAACCTAAACGATAATGAAGGCAACAGTAACTAGGATGCAGTCAGAGGGAATGCTGTCACGGATGTTTCCAACAATAAGTTTGCATTCATTTTAAATTTTCCTGACATTATATTCCGTTTAAGAAAATCTAAAAGCTGACTTTATAATAGAAAGTAAATATCTCTGAAGAAGTTTGTAAAAGCTGACAACATAATGATGTCACTGCAGCATGTAACCGAAAGCCTGAGTTCCTGTAATTAAATGTGAAGGAAAAACCTGTGCTGAGTTGCTTTGTGTGACATCTTTATGGTTTGCATCTTGTTCAGGACTAAAAATTGAGTTATAGTTGAAAGGACATAGGACACAGCTGCTGCAGCTGCTGTTATACTTTCACATCGGCTCCTCTGGAAGTGATGAACTAAGCTGCTCGCCCAAAAAGTTTTGGAAAAGTTGTGAAATCTTGAAAGGTCGCCTCACAGTACCTCAAAGCTGCAAAGCTCAGAAATTTCCAATCACAGAGCCCGAACTTACAGCATCTGGGAGGTTTTATTACTCTTATTTAATGTCCTTTTCTTCCCAAAAATGAATTACAATAAATAAAAATGAAGTTATCTTCTACTCACAAGTTTTAGATTTAATATTCAGCAAACTGAAGGTAAATGGACTTGAATTTAAAGACAGAGAATGAAGAGTTTGAAGAAAGAAGGACTTTGGAAATGATTTACTTGTGTGTTTGTGTGTCTAGGTCCCAGTGCTGATTGTTTATGGCGACCAGGACACTCAGCTCGGGGAGGTCTCGCTCCGTAACCTGAGCAATCTGGCCAATCACAGCGTGGTGGTGATGAAGGGAGCGGGTCACCCCTGCTATTTGGATGACCCGGACACCTGGCACAAATCTCTTACAGACTTCCTTAATACACTGTGAAGTTCTTTGCTGCATACAAGTGAAGAAATGACTCAGAAGTGCCTCAGAGACATTCATTCAGGAGGAATTTAGGACACGAGGTCATCCTGCATGACCTGATTCAGACAGTTTAATGATGCCTGCAAATCAAGTCTGAGCTAACATGACAGCAGATGATTTGTTCCTTTATAAGTTTAAACATTTGGGGAAATATTTGCTTCCTTGCTGAGTGCTGCCTGATTGCACTGTCATGTCTGTAGGATGGATATAAAGGAAAACACCAGCACCCCGTAAAGGATTTAGCTGTAGCTTGCACATGTATGCATTTAACCTTTACAGAAAACTACAACCTTTATTTCCACTTGCCCCTTTCCCACTTGTAACCATGTCTAGACATTAATGCCTCCCTGCGGTTTTCATTGGTCAAAGTGCAAAATCTTTTCTTTCTTATGCCACAGATCAAGGGTTGGATATCTGGAGCTTTTTAACTTAACACATATCTGCTTTAACTGAAGATACTACAACCTGAAACTCACAACAAATCTGTCTACAATACCTGTTGTGTAACAGTCTTTGATGGTTGCTTGGCAACTGGTCCAGACCAAAATGTATTTGGAAGAGATGATTGTTTGTGTAGTTGGTATGTAAGCAGGATTCAGGTCAACATTCATTTGGTAAGCTTAACGTGGTTTCTTGAAGTTCCTCTAACCAAAGACACAAGGAATTAAGTTAATGCTACTTTGATAGATTTTTTTCCAACAGGAATGGGACCAACTTTAATTGACAGTTTAACGTTGTGATTGACTGGATTGGATTGTAGGATTTTAATCCTCACAGACCAAAAACCGATTGTCATTGTTGGTCTGATGCTAAGATTAGCCTACCAGCTGCTGAAGCTAGCTTCACTGTTGAACTATAATACCATTAAAACACATTTTTTTATGATTGTTGAGCTTCTTATGCTTGATTCGATACCTTCACTGTATAGAAGAAATCACCAGGTGGAAAATCAAAACATCACACAATGATATGAAGTGAAAAATATGAACATTATTTAATAACTGATTCTCTGTAATAAACAATTTGAAAATATTTTACAAGGAGTCACAGACACAATATTTTACAAATTTTGCCCTCTTCTTTTTTTTTTTCTTTAGCTTAATCTGTACAAAAGAATGAAGCGACATGGACCAGTGCCCAAAAAAGAAGGAGCTAAATCTTCCACGCACACAAACATTCACACCCACACACGCACAAGAAGTCAAACAAAACGGAAATTAAAAACATTTTGACGTCAGATCTCAAACTTATCAACAGTGCTGTATTCCTATGTATTTTTTTAAAACTTTACTTTAATTTCAACTGATTTTACTCTTATTTTATCCTCTAAATGTTATTTTTTCCACACACTTTGTCAAACATGATCACATAGCACCAGACTACAGACTACAGAATCACATACGCACGTGTCTTTCCCACAGAGACGCACCAACACAGATGCAGCAAGGGTCGGGAGGGCGCTTCATGAAAAATCCTCTGTTACTTATTTTAAAGTGAAGCCTTAAAGCTGACCCCTCCATCTCATCCCCAAGCTGGCCCAATTTTCTTTTTTTACTTTGTTTTTAGTGAGTTTTTTTTTCTTCTTTTTTGGCAAAAGTAAAACTGTCAAAGCAGAGAAATCAGATGTGCATCCCCAATCAGGATGCGCACCTAGATGACACGATAGGATTCATCCCTCTGTTTAACAGGCCCATGCTGCTCTGTGGAGACCCACTCCCTGAGCTTGCCTCTGACATCCCGCCCGCTCACAGAAAACACCCGGGGAGCCACATCCCTGCCTCACTTCTGCTTTGTGTTTGACATCTCCCAGTTGTGCATGAATAAGTGTTATTAAACGTTTGCTCAAAGCTGTGTGTGTGCATGTGTGTGCATAAGGTCTCAGTGCAGGTATAGGCCTACATATTTAGTTAGTGTGAGACTGTACAGATCCAGGAAAAGAGAGGAAGTTGCAGGGGGTACATTTCCACAGGCACGTGTAGCGTTCATTTACAGACAGTGGAAATAGTGAAAACAGACAGAATTAATGGCACAGGACAGAGACAAACAAATGCCAGAAAAGTAAAACTGCATCAAGCGTCAGCGCAGGCTGGAAAAAAGCCAAATTGGAAATCCTCATCTTAAATTGAATTCCTTTAACAGTCTTGAACTTTTAGTTTTTATCAGGTTTATTCAGGGCTGAGCTGCAGTTACTGTGCCAGCATGATCTGTCACATCAAATAGTACCAACAACTGTACAGTGTGTAGTTAAGGTTTAAATTGTTGTGTGGGTCATCCCACCTGAACATCAAAGGTCACAGGCTTTTTAAACAAAAAAAGAAGCCAAACTCCCACCCGCTTTCAAGCATTTAGTCAACAGGCATCAATCAATGACTGATCATTCCAAGAGGGGGAAAATATAAAATCAGAGCTCACTGTACTTACTGCATTACACCAAGAAAAGCCGGCGGAGGGAGCATTAAAGGATCTATTTGTGTATGAGAAACGGGTTACATGTGGGGTATCAGAGCTCTGCTTTGTGTAACACTAAGGCATTTAGAGAGGCTTTTGTTTACTATGCTGCATTTGAACAGAAAACACAAATGAACTACACATTCTTTCACCTCTGCTCCTCTATATTCATGTTTAAGCAGACCGATACTTCTAGATGCATCTTTTTGTTTCAGTAACCCCCCCCCCCACACACACACACAACACTGGATCTTGTCTGTTGTAACACAGAAACAGAAAAAAAAAAACAGTTATGCAAGCGCAACTGTGATTCCCCTACGCTCTCACTTTAAAGACGTTCCCTTTCAGGGTTTTTGAATTAACACACACCGTCCACACACAAACATACGATCCAGGCAGAACTGTAGAAGTCAGGTGACCTTGAATAACAAAATAATAATAATAGTTAAAGAAAAGGAAACACTTTATGGCCATTTAAGTGGCTGTATACTGATAGTGTATATCGTAGCTCTATACATGGCTTTGTAAAGGAACAGTATAGTAGCTCTATACGCCAGGTAAGAGGCTCTGGAGGAGATGAAGCTGAGCTACTAAAGCTAGTCTTACAGCCAAAGCCTGAAACATGGCTGCTTTATGAAGGTACTATACAGTAGCTCTACTCTTATACAGCCGGTGTGTTCCAAAACAAAGTGCATCAAGGCACTATGAAACATGGGAGTCTAATTGACTTTTCACTTCATGATTAAACAACAAACTGTGATGGATTTTAACCGGACTTCTACTGCACGTCGTCACCATATTTAGTGGCCTCTTCTGCACTTCACTCGGACATGTCGATAAGCCCCAATCCCCTCAGCAGCGGATGGTTTTTGAAGTTTAAACAGCATTAGGCAAAGGTAAGATGAGCCCAAAAAGAAAAGTGATCAGGCCCCTCCCGAAGGAAGCAAAGGCCCCCTGTTAACTGCAGTGAGGCTTTGCTGGGACAGAAGTAAAACACGCACTGTGGTTCGGACTGTTGCTGGAGAAGCTTCATGAGGATTGGCAGAGGTGCTTTTTTTTCTCATCAGAGGGCACAGAGATTTTTTTTTTTTTTAAACATCTGTCTAAACTCGAGGTCAGAATGGTCGATTGATCGTTAAGAATACTACACGACATCAATGTTCCCGCAGCAACCAAACACTGATTCATATTTTACAGCTGGCTTGTGAGCCAGAAAACACCATCACTGAATAGTAGATATGAGGAAAAACACTCCAAGAAATGTGATTACCATCATGTGATTACCATCATGTAATTACGATAATCCACAGTGGATGCCTTTTAAAAGCATTAATCTGTAATTAAGAGCTGCGCAAAATGAGTCAGGATTCAGCTGCTGAATGTTTTCTCGTCCTTCTGTGGTTCTTCCTAAATCTAAATCTGTTTCTTCTTGGTGTTTTGGCTACAAAAATAAGACCACGTCAAAGTATATCTCATTTTGGCAAGCAGATATAGCGCTTAAATTGCCGATAACATCTATCTTCCTTCTCAAATGAAAACCTAAATATGACGCATGTCTGGAATACTCATCACTTCAGCAGCTAATACTCGACATTTGGAATACTTTTTTGTTTTCTTCTGTGGTGGCTATAACTGGCTGATTGATCCACAGCCTTTCAGTGGGTGAATGATGGAGAGCCGAGGGTGGAGAGACGTCCTGCCGTCTGAGGCGGTAGGCGGAGAGGCAACATCAATTCTCCAGTCTAACTAAGGTATGAGATCTGTAATGGTAAGATCTACTTGTCCTAATCCCCCCTTGCGTATCTAAATGGTGGAGATGTTGGAGTATTTGTAGAGGTGGGGTGGTTGATTTCTCTTTTCTGAGATGCCTCTGATGATCCGGGTGGTCTGGCACCACCTGTTCTTCCTGCAGATGAAGGACTCAAACGTCCGGCAGTTGTCACAAAGCGACACAGACAGGGTAGCGCGACCCTCTGGGCTTCCAGCTTGCTGTGATGGGAAGTCCCATTATTACCTATGACTATACCGGGGGGACATGGGGGGTGGGTTTCAGGAATGGGACAGAAGCTCAGGAGGACTAAAGTAGGATAAGTGCAGCAGAATGGAATTAATGTAGAAGAGAGTGAACGTGAGGACTAACAGCTGGATAAAGCAGCAGCAGCTGAATGAGCAGTAAAGTGTAGAGTGGCGGACGGAAGGAATGACCTCGCCCACAGTCTGACGTGTTCTCCTGCAAAAAAAAAGAAAAAAAAAAACAGGTTTACCCTCTTTTTATTTATTATGAGGAAAAGCAGACCAATTTTTTTTATCAATCATTCCCTATGTATCTATCCTTACTAGCTTGTGACTTATCAGAATCGAATCAAAGAACACTGTGTGAACAAGAATATACAGTTCTGCAGTCCACACGTACACTGCAGCCCCGAAATCTTCTAGATTTCTTCAGCGTGAGCTAACAGAAAAATCTGTCAGAGTCAATTGGCATTTCCTTCAAAAACTACACAGTCAGCTGCAGATATATATGAATCAGCATCATTTCAATGAGTAGTTACTGAGCATCATCCAATGTAAAATGTTTGTTGTGTTATTTTTGCATATGAGCAAAAAGCAGTGCATTTCAAGCTTGGATCAAGGTCAACGTGTTGACTACATGTGTTGGATGACAAAGCACATAACTATGAGAATGAATGAAATTCCCATTTTTAACAGTGGTTGGCGTGTTTGTGTACATGTTCCAATAAGAATATGAACATATGAGATCCAGACCGGATTCAACGTTTTTCTCTCTGTCTGAACGTGATGCATCCTTGACACACAAATAGGGCTGTCGCGGTTATTACACAATTGTCTGACAGCAATTATTTGAGTAGATTGTGATTATTTTTCACAATTGGTATGAACATCTTAAATCAATTACTATGAATAGAAACAGTTGAAACAAGACATGAGTGCTATGTTTGTACAGTGTTTTGTGCTGTCTGTGCAACAGACAGGCACACTTTCAATCATGTAATCTCTGCGCATCGATCTTCTGCAAGACATGAAACACCACATCTTTACTGCCACCCAGTGTTTATATCCAGAAAACCCTGCCTTAAATATTATAGGCTTGTGAAGCCAAATGGATGAGTACAGACTGGGGAAATTTGGCTTTTAAACAAAATGAAAAGGGAAAGCTGATCTGGAAGAGCTGTTTTTACAGTTTTTTAGCAGAAAAATTGTAGCTCTGAGCACTAATAACAATAATTTGACAAATCCTCTTTGGATGCACTACCCCGCCTCGTTCACTGTATGGCATACAAACCCCAGCTCTCAGCAACTGGAAATGGCCACAGCTGACTCAGTAAGGTGTACATTGACTGATAGTGCTATGTAGTATATAACCTAAGAAATGCAGCCATTAAGTATGGTTACATCTTTTAAAGAAATTTTGTAAAAGTTCTATAAGCAGCATGAAATACCTTTTGAACACATACTTATGTTAAAATATAATCCCTAACTCGCACAACAAAACAATGAGACGTTCTCAACGATTTGACAGAACCCAACTTCCACCGGCCACCAAAGAAATTCATTTACAAAACAGAAGAGACAAACAGACGCATGCTTTGCATGTTGTTGTCTATGAAAGGCTCCAGTTCCACTGATAATGTTAGCTTATTCTTACATTTTGATTAGGGTTAGGCTATCATTGTGATATAAAAATGAACAATTTCATCTTTAATCGCAATGATTTGTATGATGATGATTTAATCATGTATAAAAATGTCACAATTGTGACAGGCCTACACACAAAAAACTCCCACATTTTTCTTTCATTTTCATACAGTCAAATCATTTAATGAAAAAAGGGACAAGCAGCAGGCATGACACTTTAAAAGCTGTTTTATAATATTGCAACTTATTTTTTTCCTTTTTAGAAGGTCACTTCATTTATTAACCGGGTGGCATGTTGACCTGTAAAACTTTGCATATTATAGGAACTAATTTCAGCTGTGGATTAATGTACGTATTAGGTACTCTAATACTGTCAACAAAATCCTTTATTTTGCAGCCTTGAGTTGAAATAAACCACAATATTTACAATGAAACTGTCAGCCTCTGCAAGAGTCTTTCTCACATGCTATGGGACGGCAGTGGACAAACTTCTGAGATATACAGTAAATGAACAGCTCAGTTGGTGTTGTAAGTTTGAATTAACATTATTTCATATTAGGAGTTGGTTGGGCTCAAACTTCTACATACTAACTTGACCAACTAGATAACAAAAGATGCTAATTTTGTAATATCTAAAAGTCTTACAGCCACATTGTTGTCGAAGCAGGTGGAGGGTCCTTTTCGATAACGTGCCACGGCTACTTCTTCACACGGATTCTCTTCCTTGTCTGAAAAATGGCTCTGTTAAGGAAAATTAAAAGCATCTGAACGATAACAATAACCTTGAAACAAATGTCTATGTCACAGTGACAGGGACGGTTTTAGATCAGTCTGTGCAGCAGCTGGTGCACAGTGTGTGAAAGGATACACTCTTCCTCCTCCTGAGAGAGTCTGTCTATCTCACAGGAGTCGCACAACAACTTTTCTGCTACCACAAACAGCAAGTTGGTGTTGTTTATCCTCTTGGCATGAATCAGCCTGCAGATAGAGACAGCTCAGTCAACAACCTTCCTCTGCTTGTTTGCGTCACAATCATTTGCTAATGGATCAGCAAGATTCATGAGGCAGCCTTCTGAGCCTCATTTAGACAACAGTATGACCGTTTCATTAAAGCTGTTGCAGGTTAATCATGAGAAGACAAATCTGTGTGCCGACGATGTCTCTGTCACAGCACCGCTCTTTGTGTTCATGCATGCGTGATTATGTGTGCTCTGCTGCGTGTACAGACCTGGAGCAGTTGCCACAGTCCTGCAAAATGTTGTAGGAGTTGCTGAGATTACTGAAGTAGTACTGAGTCTGGATCATTACACAACTCCTCTCTTTTGAGTCAATTCCCTCTGCATCCACTTCATCTGCAACATCACCAAAGCAAATAGAAACGCTTTCAATCCAAGCGACAAAAACAATACTTCTGCGTCTGATTTTTATCTGACGGCAAAGATTTCAAAATATTATAATGGATCTGATAGAGAAATGTGCTAAACACTAAACTGCCATCAAAATCCTTTTTTAACTCACCTGTGACAAACCAGCTGTGGTAAGCCAGTCCATATAACAGCTGTTGAAACAAGGACCTGTGGAGATTAGAGATGCAAATAAGAAAATGCAACTTCAATAATTGTAACCCTGGAGTGTGCCATGGTTAAATCTACTTCCTTTGATCATTTAAAAAATGATATCATCATGACATCGACTTAGGAAATGTCTTAGAAAGCAACTGATAAACCATTGAATTCACCAGTAATCTTAGATCACATGCACGTCTGTTCATTCATTGTCAGTCAGTGGAGGAGGCAAAACGTTTTAATCATAAATTTCCAGCTCCATCAGCTTTTGTGGTTTTGATGCACTTTGCTAACCAAGTTAGTGCTCCTCCTCTTTTTTAGCTCCAGCACACAAGATGGTGAAGGTTAAATACTAAATGAGGAACTTTAGGCCTCGAAAAAGAGGCGAGATGTTGGTGGTGACGTTTTACATCTGCTTCTTTTACACAGTCTGTGGGGACGGCATGCAAGTAAGTACTCATGTATTCTGTAATCCAGTGTATGAAAAATTTTACCATGCAGCTGCTGATGTCCACCATGCCAGATTGACAAAATCTGCAATTGTGGGCTGCAGATGCAGAGGTCAGGGGGAGAGTAAGAAAACACACATATTTTAATCAAACATCCATTTGTCCCTGTATGTTCATCCACTGATACAGTCCGCCTCTTTCATTTATCAGCTCTGTGTTTTAAACATTAGAACTTGTGTTCACACAGTGCCAGTGTCTTTGTTTTTATATTTGGAGGCATTGAGGGAAGGGAAAAATATGACATATCCCATTTGGGCCGTGCTTACCACAAACACTCCTCTGGGTGCAGCTCCAGCTTCACTGTTTGTCAGCCGTTCACACACAGACTGGTAATCAAACGACTGCTTGCGTTTGTAAAAGGAGTTGTTGTACAGAGCGTACATCAAGTGCGGGTCAACGTCACTAAAGAACATTCCCACCTGCGAGGATAAGGACCACTGGTCAGGCTCACTGAAACAATTAGAAGAAATCGTGACCGGAGAGGAAATGAATCAGTTTTTAAGGAAACCTTATTCCAGTCATCCTTCTGATTGGACATAATCAGGAATCCTCCGTCATCTATTAGGTAACACAAGAGATCCTGCACACAGACATAGACACGGAGCGTTAGCTGGAGAGATGTACAGCACTCCAGGACAGATGTTCCAGCTGTGAACAGGAAGTAAGTACTTACGTCGCTGTTGGCTTCGCAGTCCATCTCACAGTTTCTGTTTGGTCCACACTGTCACAGAAAGGAAGCTTCAGTTAGTGAAAATATTAAGACAGAAAACAGACTTTTTTATGAATTATACAGAGTGTCTATCATGTAAGTGTTTATATTGTACCATGTTTGAGCCTTGACGGTTGTCTGTATGGTTGCTGGCAAGAATCTTGAACTTATCTGTCCAGGCTTCAAGGTCCAATTTCACTCCGACAACTTAGAAAAAAAAAAAATAAATAAAGGAGGTTCGTCAGGACAGATTACAGACACACAAGAATGCAAATGGTTCGCCCAGTGGTTTTTAAACTGGGAGGTGCGCCATCATGACATGGGGGTGCATGGGACTGGGAAAACGTAGCAGAGGAAGTAATGTTTAGATTTGGAAACATTCGGGTCTACGCTCCAGATCAACTGGTGGCAGTAACGCACCAGTTCATTTTTGTCAACGCAAAAAAAACCCATCAAGAAGCGGAAGAACAGTGGACTTGTTGTTGAAGCGCAACAGAAATCAAAGTTTAATGAACTAACCAGAATCAAAATGTCCTGTCCAAACCCGAACCCCCACGTGGGACTTAAGTAGGGATGGACAGATTAACAGCCTGGCTGATTATATCTGACTTTTTAATGTTTTGGACGGCTGATATGGTAGAGTCACTTAAAACAGGGTTATTTTGGCTCCGACTGTATTTCCTGTGGCTTGCTCTCATTTCTCTGGTGTTCATGCATTTTCCCTCCCTTTGGGAGGATTACACAGAAACGTAGGCAGACAGCTCCTGAACTGCATGAGAGACCACTGCTGCTAAGCTTTCAACATCCTGCTAGAAGACATAGAGAGCTTGATTATTTCTTTATATCTAGCAGGACAGTTTTAAGATTACTTTATATTTTTAGTAATACTGCCAGTGTTTCCCAAGTATTTGACAATGTATTTAATTACGTGATAAATGTACATGGAACTATTTATTTAAATGTTCAGTGAACTGGTGCTGCTGCTGAGCCAGGAGCTCCTTGCAAATTTTTGTTGAATAACAACGTATCAAGTTTTATATCAAATGAATATCAGTTATTGGCCTCCATGGTTCCTATCAATCAGTATCGGGCCTGAAAAAAGCATATCAGTCTATCTCTAGGTGTAAACCAGTGTTTGGACTCTTGTCAGACTCCAAACAGTCAGCAGCTTCCATGGGAATGAGACAGAGAAAGAAGATGGAAAGAAAAAAGGAGATGGAGAAACGGGTAACTGGGATGAAAGACGGCTCGTATCTGGTTCTTTGTTCTACAGTTAATGTGTTCAGATGTTTTCTTTTTACTTTCTACATGTATATATGTATAAAAACATTAAAAATAAAAACATTTTTTCCTCCAAAGACGGGGATGGATGAAACCTCCAAAGAGACGAATGCTTCTTCCCTTTGCTCTGAAGTGTTAGTTTAACATCTATCACCGCAAGAAATCTTGTTTCCAGTCTCTGCAGTCTGCTCACCTGCAGGTTTGATAGTTTTCCCTCCAACTGTAATCTCCAAAGCAGTGCTGACCAGAATGCCTATGGTGTCGTTTTCTGGGTTTAGCAGGTCGTCCTTGGCTGTAAGACCAAAACAAAGCGTGAAACAAGGCAGGAGGGGGGTTGGAAACAGAGCCATGCAATTACAAAGCTCTGTGAGAGTTATACAACCAAAGACAAAGAACATCATTCACCTGTTCGATAAGGCGCTCTGAAGATATAACCCTTGTTGTCGAGGCTGCGGCGGTAATAGCTGGCATTAAACGGCTCAGGGTCTTCCTCCCAGCTTTCTGCAGCCCTGAGATTTAAGACCAGAGATAGTAAATTCTAATATATAAACTTCTTGCTAAGCCTACAGTATCACACAAGCTTATGAAATGTCACAAACAAAAAGAAAAACACAAGATCGACAAAAGCGCTCTAATCCAGACAGTCCTTTCTGATCATGAACACGCTTACTTGTTGGGAAAGACTCTTGTTATTCCTCCGTCAGTGGCAGCGAACACAGCCAGGAAGCCATATCTAAATGTCAAGATGAGGAAAATACAGAAAAATGCTTCAAATAGAAATCTTATCTTTAGCTGGAATCTGACACTTCCCCCCACTACTGGTTGCTGATACTCACGTATTCAGGTCTTTATTCTTCCACACTTTCTCAACCAGCTGTCTGATGATGCCAGTGTCCAGAATCAGGTTGTGAAGAAGCAAATTTTCACCTAACAGCATAAAAAAGGTTTAGAGAACTGCGGCATTTAGGAATTTGCCGTCTCTATGCAACAGTGTCTATCCAGATGGTCTAAGAGGAGAAATGCATTTTTATACTGGTATTGCTCACATTTCATCATTATTTTCATTTCATTACTGTTTAAAAAGGAACTGGTTAGCATTCTGTTTTTTTTAAATTCATATTAATGGTTCAATTGAAAAGTCTATCTTGGCTTTTTTTTCCATTTCCTGAAAACCATTAATCTTTTGAATTAGGGCTTCAATTCATGCAACATGATTATACAGTGCAATGAATTTTTTTATAATTTATTTAATTATCATCAAATATTAATCGGGGAAAAGTCAATTGCACTTGCTAGAAACTATTTTCAGGTGTGGGTTAATACACACTTTAGGTGCAGCAGTGTTTTGGGTCTTGAGGTAGTGCATGAGGGATTTCCTCAAAATGAACTGTTTCTCACAATAAAGAAATGTACAAAGACTAAAATGGGGCTTACTAATGTGTTACTATTCCGCTAACAATAAAAAAGTGAAACTGGATTAGATAGTTAAACATTTGTGGAATCATCATTTAAATATTGATTCTCATTTTTTTTTCTTTTTTTTTTTTACACCTGTCTTGTCCAGCATTATTAAGATTTTTTAATTCTTCTATCCTCACCGGGAGCTGTAAGTCCAATTGTACAGGAGTGTACTTCCTACATATAATTTATTTGAGTTGGTGGTATTCTAAGAATTTATTGCTGCTGATTTCATACTGTGAAATTATTGTGCCGAAAGACACAAAATTTCCATTTTCTATTATCTGTCCTAACTGTTCTATTCCTTTATTCTTCCAATGAGTGAAGTTTATCATCTTTTTGTTCAGCAGGATATCGGGGTTGTTCCAGATGGGTGTCA
>JAVQJG010015677.1:0-15801 GCA_036024015.1 Craterocephalus amniculus | reverse complement strand
TGACGAGCACAGAAGTCCAACAACGAAACACCACTCGGATTCAGATCAGGGGGGCCGTTCCTCCCAATCACACCCTTCCAGGTCTCACTATCGTTGCCCACGTAAGCATTGAAGTCCCCCAGCAGAACAAGGGAGTCCCCGGGGGGAGCGCTTTCCAACACTTCCTCCAAGGACCCCAAAAAGGGTGGGTACTCTGAACTGCTGTTCGGTGCATAAGCACAAACAACAGTCAGGACCCGTCTCCCCACCCGAAGGCGGAGGGAGGCTACCCTCTAGTCCACCGGGGTGAACCCCAACACACAGGCACCAAGCCGGGGGGCAACCAATATGCCCACTCCTGCTCGGCTCCTACCGCGAGCAACTCCAGAGTGGAAAAGGGTCCAGCCCTTCTCAAGGTCTCGGGTTCCAGAGCCCAAGCCGTTTGTCGAGGTGAGTCCAACTATATCTAGCCGGAAACGCTCAACCTCGCGCACCAACTCAGGCTCCTTCCCCACCAGAGAGGTGACGTTCCACGTCCCAAGAGCCAGCCTCTGCAGCCGCGGATCGGACAGCCAGGGTCCCCGCCCTCGGCTGCCGCCCGACTCACATTGCACCCGACCCCTGCGGCCCCTCCTGTGGGTGGTGGGTCCATGGGACGGGGGACCCATGTGGCCTCTTCGGGCTAAGCCCGGCTGGGCCCAATGAAAAAAAGGCCCGGCCACCAGGTGCTCGCCCCCGTGCCCCACCCCCAGGCCTGGCTCCGGGGGTGGCCCCGGTAACCCGCGTCCGGGCAAGGGACACGTTGGTCTATTTGTCGTCCTCGTCATAAGGGTCTTCGGGGCGCCCTTAGTCCGGCTCCCTGCCAAAGCAGGGAGCACGCAAACCCCTCCACCACGTTAAGGTGGCGGCCCAGGGAGGCTGTCAAACAGTTATTTAATTATATTGATTGTAGAATTGGTTGTATAGCTAGTGATACTGAAAATTTGTTCTACTGACATTGTATAAATACTTAAGCTACCCATACGTTGCCTGCTAGAGTACATCCTGTACCATGGACCATTAAAAAAGTTACTGAGTCTGCAGAAGAAAATCACTCTTCCCCTCTATATTCACTCTCATATCAAGCAGTACTGGTGACTTTAACAGTATTCACAATGATACACACACACAACGCAGATCTGAACTTGTCATTTGCACTGACTTTGCCAGTTCACCATTTTGACTCTAATAACTTCTGTTGTTTTCGTTATCCACTGCCTCACAGAGATGCTTCGGCAAAAGGCTCCACAGATACTAATTAATACAGAAACTCAGTTTTGTGCTAACCATGCCCAGCGGTAGTGTGTGCACATGTGTGTGTGTCGTGTGTGTGTGTGCCATGTATGTGTAGTGTACTCTCTGGGCTCTGGGTCTGATGGAGCTCATTACTTGGCTGATTGGTCCTCTTGCACTTTCTTCTTCAACATTCCAATTTCACATTCATGCATGAGTGCACATATGCACAGGAACACACACACACACACACACACACACACTGACTGCTTAGAGCAGGGACACCCCAAGAGTGAAGAGTGAGTGGTTTCCTTCAAATAATTTTTCCCTCAACAACCAGCATAACACACACTCACACACATGCATGTCTGGTTTATAATGACCACGTGTTTCTCCCGTGACACAATGCACGCCTAGCCCTGAACTTCAACCATCGCAACTGAATACCTCACCCTAAACCTAAACACACACACATTTGTATATTTCTTGATAACAATTCATGAACAGAAAGTTGAAAACTAAAATCAGAAATGGGAGCAGTATTCTGTGTGTGCGTGTCCAGAGAGATGAACTGCTTTTGTCCCCCTCAGGTTGTATGCAGTTGGAGGTCGTGACGGCTCATCCTGCCTGCGCTCAGTGGAGTGCTTCGACCCCCACACAAACAGGTCAGAGGCAGCAGGCTCCATTTACCAAGAATTAAGAGCCCTCTCTTACTTTATTTCTCGCTTGCTGCTGTTTTTCTCTCCTTGTCAGGTTATTTAGCCAAACATCGAAAGAGACTGTTAACCCTCTCAGGACATAATCATCTTCTGTTTTTAAAGTACCCTTGTAAACATTTCCTGGAGGGCCTCAGGAGAGGTTCTGCTTCTTGGTTTTTAATGCATATAAAAGTTTGTTCACTCGTCCAGCAGCTTTTGTCGTCTACTTCCTCCTGATGGTTGTGTGTCTATTTATAGGTGGAACAGCTGTGCTCCTATGGCGAAAAGGCGTGGAGGTGTGGGAGTGGCCACATGGCACGGCTTCCTGTACGCCATCGGAGGTCACGACGCACCTGCTTCATCTCTGGCGTCTCGGTTAAGTGACTGTGTGGAAAGGTGAGGTTATACTTTTTTTTGTCTCGTTTTGGTTTTGTTGTTGATGTTTTATTACAAAATCTGTGACAAATAAATGTGGGGAAAAAAGGTAAGTTTTCTGTTGTTTCTGTGCATTTTGTGTATTAAACATTTTTGTTTGACAGCTATTGTTGAAGTATTTAGGAATATCTGGTTAGTTAGTTTGTAGTTTCGTAGTTTCTGTATGTAGTTTTTTATTTCTGTTGTTTTTTGTACATGATTTCAATATGTGATTGTGGACCAGATTAGCTGAATGTGGTGTCTAAGGATAACCATGTTTCATTACTTTATTCTTTTTTAATCATGTTCTTCATTTCAGGGCAGTTTTGTTGTGAACTCCTCTGCTGTGATGGTGCAAGAGCCATCCTTAACAAACCCGTAATAACTACACAGTAATTAAATATGAATTATATTGAATATGTGTTTTTAATGTCTGACATTTTTGAATAATAATCCATGCACAATAATTGTATGGTTGAGAAACACTGATGTAAAGCAGTGTAAATGAAAAAGTAATATTGTTACTGTATGTTAAAGAGAAGGAATTATTGCAGTACTGCTGCATAACATTGCAGTAGTTTTAGCAATAAATGGAAACTAATTTGCATGCAAATTATTTATTGGCAGAGAACATTGTCATCTTCAACTTTTTATTCTTTCATATTTGTAGAAAAACATCTCTTTTGCATTTTTTTGCCAAGAGTTAGGTAGAATAAACTTTAGGACTTTGTATGTATAAAGTATTAGCTGCCACAGTATTCATTTATGCTGCCACTTATTTATTTCCTGGTTTTTCTAAGCTAATCACCCCCTGTGTCCGCTCTTCTCTTAATGCACAGAAGATATTAATATAGATTTTTTTTCTCACTGTTCTCTAATTTATTATAAGTTAATCTTTTTTGGGGGCCAAAATCAACAATAGGCTGGACTTAAACGAAACAAGTCTTGATTTTACATGTTTCTTTTAATTACATCAGTGGGTTTTGTATAGTCATGGCAACGTTGTGTTTGTGTACAGATATGACCCTCAGACAGATGTGTGGACGGCTGTAGCCCCAATGAGCATCAGCAGAGATGCTGTTGGCGTCTGCCTCCTTGGCGACCGTCTCTACGCTGTGGGCGGGTATGATGGGCAGGTGTATCTCAATACTGTGGAAGCTTACGACCCTCAGACGAATGAATGGACACAGGTACATTGTTGAAACACCCAAACACGGTTAATTAAGCTCCATTCTAATATATAATAGAACATCTATAAACAGATCTGTATCATAGCTGATATCTAAACTAACACTGAATTTAGTTGAGAAAAGACAGGTGATAAATCACAAATTACACCGTTAAAGTGGCTATATATACACACACACTTAACCTTAGTCCAACTCCTCTCAGTGTATTTTTGCATGTTTGCATGATTATGTAAATGCAGCTCCCCCCCCCCGAGCTAATGTTGTCCTTGCCACTGCAGCAGCAGGAGGTAGAGGAGACTGTTTGCAAGTTAAACAATGTCATTCAGCGGTGTATATCTCACTTCAGTCTATACATCATCTCCTGCAAAACCCCAGAGGATTTCCAACCAAAGTTGCTGTAAATCTGATGTTTTAGAAACATCCTTCATGCTGAGAACAAAGTGGTTTAGGTGGGCAGATACACAATAAAAGAAACCGTTCAGGCTGGCAGACAGGGATTGGGATAAACTGAGATATGAAGGAACATGTTCAGAGGATTAAATGTGTCTTACTTGCATTGTAAGAAACTGAAGCAACGTCCCAGTGAGTGAATTGTCTATTATGTCCCTGTAGCATCATTTCTCCTGCTTGTTTTAGTTCAAATCTATCCATTGTGATGCATCCATATAATGTGGTTCATGTTTACAATTGGGCACAGGTTTCTGTGTAGCGGCAGCAGCTACTAACACAGATTCACCTGGACGGCAGCCTGCCTCAGGGACACTGAGCTCAGTGCTTCAATGCAAGGAATGGCAAATATCTATCTTGTTCTTACTCTGATGATGAAGATGAGGATAATGATGATGAAGATGAAGATGAAGATTCTTTATTGACACTTCATACAAGATGTCATTCAGGTGTTTGTGGTCAAGCAGACATGCCGCAAAGAGTGATCCATGAAGTTATAAATGTAAGGTTAAGTCTCATGCTGTGTGTTAATGAGCCGTTTCTCCTGTGGGGAGAATTCTTTAAAACATTTGTTTATTAAAGTGTTTCAGTTTACAACCTTTTTTGCTTCTGATAATACTCCCTTTCTCATGGTCTCAGAAATAATCTTTTAAAGCCCTGTGTTTTTCTGTTTTGAAGTTGAGACAAACGACCTGGTGTTATAGTGTGCTGAGCTGTGTAAAAAAGTGGATGATAAACTGCAGTGGTTCAGTATAGATGTTCACTCATGCTTGCAGATTCAAGCTTTCAGACCTTTTCATGCTAGAGCTAGTTCTTCTCTGTTACTCTTGATATGATTGTTGATGGTGGCACATGTCACTCTTGATTTGTTTCAGCTTGTCTCACAGTCCTGTGATGCTCTGTTAGCTGGATCCCCGTCCTTTGGTCAAGTGAGCAGTGTTCGATCTCCTTCTCTGTTTGGGTTGTTTTTCTCTTTTGAGGCTTTCATGTTTTATCTTCCTCCCCGACTTGTATTTCTTTAGTTCTTAATGTTCACTGCTTCTCAGATGTTGATTTAGGTTACATGTGCATGTGTTTACATATTTTAAAATGCTTGTCAGGGCTGTTGAGAAATGTATGTTACTCCTCCATTCATAAAAGTAATTTGTTTCCTTGAGTTAGTGAGCTGATTCTTAACCTAAAAGCAGCTAGAAAAGGAATCTCAAGTCCATCTAGTAGTTATTTATCTTTTTTTCCTGGAGTTTAACATGATCTTCATAATGTAGCAGATGGTGTGGGAGTATATATCTAGGTCATAGCTTAGAGCTAAGTTATATATATACTGTATATATATATATTTTATACATATATATAAAATATTACTTGACCACTCAGTTGTGTTTGAAATAAATTTGATGATAATGGAATAAAATGATACGTATTCATTGATTGACTTTCTAACTGGAACAAAAACACAGAACCTTGTCTACCTTGTCTTACATGTTGAGGACATGTCATGCAGTAGAATATACTCACAGATTCTGCATGAGGTAAAATTTTACAAACTTGGAAAAAAAAGAGAGAAATAGGACCAGAATGCGTTGGTGCATTTTAAGAAGACCACTGGAATCAAGGGTTCAGAGAAATGGATTTATATTTAACCTTTTTTGTCCTGTGTGCTTGACTTTGGCCAAAAATTACTGTTAAACAATATTATTTACAAACCATGTTACATAGGCTGATAGGACAAACCCTAACCCTAAAAACATGCACTGCTGGTCTGTTTTGACTTTTGCAAGGTTTTAACCCCTAAAACTCAAAGCCACTTTTTGCTTTTATGGTCTGCCTGTTTTTCAACATGCAGCCATTATTTTTTTTTAGTGCAGCCTGAGTTGTCAGATTGTGTGGCCACAATGATGTAAAATGAATGTATAGCACCATAAAGACTGACCAAAACATCAAAACGGAATTTATTACTAACGGTCCTTTTGTAGAAATAAGACAGATAAACAGTGACCGAGCACTGAAGCAAATTCAAGAGAAACTATTACAATATCTATACTTTTCCCTCCACATTTTTTTTCGTTTTTCTTTTTTTTTTTTTTTTTTTTTTGCAATTTAGTTATTTGCAAAACCAAGTCCAACTCAGCTACATTTTTGATGCCACTGTGCATCAAACTCCTTCCTCTGTGGCTGGTGCAGATTGCACCATACCATCAATCAAAGCTAAATCTAATTGGTTGAACCTTTAAAAAGAAGTGGCTTCCTTATAATTCCCAGGTCAAAATAGAGGTCTCTGTTGTTTCTATAAACATATTAGTGACGTTATCCCGCTCAGTTACACGCTGCTGTTCCTGAGAAATTGTTGACACCATAAGCAATAGTGCTGAGGTGGTGGGGAATCTAGCAGAGCTTGAAGGGACTTAAGGCGACTTTACAAATTCTGACTCAGTGCTGCCGCGACGCAACAGGCACTGTGGGTAACTGCACCCACCAGCTAAGCCGCCACAGGAACATGCACAAACACTTTATTTTACTGAAGCTTGCCCCGCTTCTGTCATATTTTTTAGGCGCAAGAGATAGCACTGAAAGTCTTCTTTTTCTTCGTGGTGCCACTGTTTTTGTGGGCTTAGAGTGGTTGCAGGTCGTTTGCTGGCTGCAGAAGCATCCATAAGTATCCCTTCAGTGTTTGAATCCGAGTGGCGGCGGCCATGTTCTTCCTGTTCAAGAGCTGTTGGCAATGCGCATACAGGAAATTAGGACGCCGACCTGCAGCGCATTATGTAGCACACAGCGTGTTCAGGGCAACAGTCAAGATACGCGGATGGCCTCGTTATTTTGGGTTTTTAATGCTTATGACCTATTAGCATTGAATAAACTGGAAAAGCATGTGTAGTTTCTCACAAATCTTGCCTCAAGTCCCTTTAAGAATTAATTAGATTCAAACTTGTCAATACACAACTGTAATATCCATTTTGTCTTCATCTCCATGACTTTACTGAACCTGAAATGTGACCAGACTTCCAGGTTTTTATATGCCCTCAGGCTTTTCTCCATAAGTCTTTCCAGCATGGAAATGAGGTGCACATATATATCATGAAACACGGTTTCTGGCCAGATGTTTATGTCCACTAATTCTCCAGTAGGTTGCCGATTCCTGTCGAGACCAAGAGCCTTTAATTTAACAGACCACGGTGTAAAGCCTCTTTACCTCCAGCTAATGTCAGCTGTGAGACACATAAAACATGTCTGAATTTTTAAAGATATGCTGTTGAACTTTCCACCCCTGTTTGTGTGTTCCTTATTTTACAAACCAGAGAATTACACATTTCATATGACAGCAGTCAAATAAACGTCCATCTGTACTTGTTGTCCAGCTGTGACTGTGATTCTGAGGGATTTCTTTGTTGTCTTGCAGGTGGCCCCTCTGTGTCTGGGCAGGGCAGGAGCATGCGTGGTGGCCGTCAGACTGTGAAAAAGACAAACACACAGCAATGGCCGTTGTCACTCCTGAAGGTGAAGCGACACCAAGTGAACCCGATGCCTTTTACCAAGAGACTGGTTTCTGGTTTCAGAAGTGTTTTCAGGTTTTTCTCTCGCATTTCATCATTGATGACTCAGATTATAAGTCCTGAAAAGTTTTGCCATGGGAAGAAACTGCTGCTGATACAAATGGTGAAGAGGAATCTGTAGCATCTATCTGAGTGTGACAGAACAGCTGTCTGACAGCCTCTTTTTTCCCTTTTCCTTGCCTGCTCTCACTCACACATGCAGTATAACCCTACACGGCTGCACTCAGCTTCTATTTCTGCTGACAAATAGCTGAGACACAGAGAGATTGTCAAGCCTGCCTCATCATTTTATGCTCTCAGCTTCCCTAACTATATCTGATACTGTGTATTGATGCTATTTTAATACATTCCCTGTTATTTTTATGCTGCAGTTGGCAAGTGTATTTCCACTGTGGCTTGCCACTGTTGCCCTCTGACAGATAAAAAGAGAGTTTTGACATAATCGGCACAACCTCAAACACAACTACATTGTAAGGAGCTCTGAGGCGTTTCATTATTCTACTGCAATATCACATGATTCATCTGACATTTCTGTGTTTGTGTCTGCTCTGTTGCATCAGCTCTGATCGGAAGCATCTGCAAACTGTAGTAGTTTATTGTTGTTTTCTTTGCAAGTTTCATAAGAAATAATCCAGTGTTTTGCCTTTTCCACTCATTTTGAACTGTGTAATTCTGTTTTTTTCTTGTTGTCGGTGCTGTTCTTTGTTGGGTTTTTTTCTTTTCATACAGCTGAGGCCCATTGGGTAGTGTTAATGAGTTTTAAAGCCTGGGTAATGATAATAATAACACTTTGGCTCAGTGTTGTTCCCTGCAGGGATTTTTTTTCTCCAATTTCCCCCGAAGCATGAGGTCAGCTATTTACAGGTTCGTCTTTACTCTGGTGTAGTTGAGCTTTCTTTTCTCCCAACCACCTTATTGTCTCTCTTTGTGTGTAACATTATTGTCTGTGTGTGTGTGCTGGTGTTGGGTGTTCAGGGATTGCAAGGAGTGTATTTTTATCTCAAATGAGAATCTTCCCTCCGTTTCCCCCTTTCCACATCCTCAATATCCTGCTGCTTTCTCTTCATCCACATTTTTCCGTTTCATCACCAGATACAAACATGCACACACACACACACACGGGCATACAGAGATACATGCACCGTTCTTTTCTTACAGTAAGATTGGATACCGCTACTAGAATTAACAGCAGACCATATGGTGAGACCGCAGATCTGATAATGTTTGTTCCGACGGTGCCGGCGTTTTGTTTGATGTCATGTTCAAAGCTTTACTAGATTGGAAGCTGCTGCAGATAACGTATCAGACTTGAGGGGGAACGTAAATCAGTCTAACATACTCATGCATCCAAACTGATGGGCTGTGACAGGAAGCAGGTATATTTGATGCATATGCTAAAGGATTTACTTGTGCATACTTTTTTGCTGTTGCTGATGTAATTGTATCTGTGGCATAATGAGGGGAAATTGACAGTGAGAGTCGGAGCAGGCATCCTGTCTGAACTGACAGATGTAGACCTAATGTAGCCCGCAGGATGCGCGTTACATCCAAACATGACGGCTCCCATGTCCTGGTTTGTACAAAGTTACGCTCTCAGCTGAAAGCAAACTGCCCCGAGAGCGAGAGAAGACTGAAAAAAATAAAAACTAATTTGTCAGCGTGACATCTAAAAAAGCTGCTATGTGCAGGCTGGTAGCTCCCTGCAGCTGAGCTGATGTTTATTCCAGCCTAATGCACCGCTTCATTATTTTAGTTTCCTCCTTTTAAACCAGCCTGCTGTTTATTTAGAGTGATTCTCTATAGACCTCTATTGAAGTATGTCGTCTCTTCTGTGCTGCGTAATGTGATTTCCAGCTGAGGCTAACAGTAAAAACACATTCCAAACATAGCTATAAATGTATATTATGTAAATAAATAAATATGAAATCTGTATGTAATGTTATCGCATTTTGTTGTAAACAGTTTCCACCAAGTAGGCCATGTGTAATTGTGTGCTTCTTTTTGTACCATGAATTCAGATGATGAAGAGGTGTAATAAAGACAGTTGGTGCCACAGCTGCTCATCTTGTCTTTCTGTAGCGAATGTAACACCTCTTCTTTTACTAAATGAATTCTGCATCTGCAGAATCTGCTGCTGCTCAGTGGTCTTTTATACATTAAAGTCAACATGTGGTTAGAAACTTGTTTTTCTCTTGTTTTGTTTTACCAGCACCAGCTACCCAATTTATTTTGTTGCAGATGTTTATGCAGGCCGTCTGCATTTGTCACAATCACTATAAATGTCACTATGCTGTAAATCTATTTGTTTATTTGTGGCTGGTTTCTCCAGCAGCGCCGCCATTGGTTCGGCTCCAGCGACGGCCTTCACAGAACGGCGGTTCTGACCGCTGAAGCGTGACTCTGCATTCATTTCTCTGGCCCTGGAAGTTAATACAGATGCTCATTACTCTTAAGAGCGGCTCTCCTGGCTTAAAAAGCTGAGCCAGAGAGGCAGTTGCAGCTTCAAGTATTGAGTAAAACAAGTGTGTGAAAAAGAAGAATTGTCAAAATTTATAGATACTTTAACCCCGGCCCAGCGACCGGTAGCCAGCTGAGTCTCTCTGTTATTTAATGCAGAGAAAGCTTTAAATCATAAGCGGTTCTGACAAAGGACTCCCACTGGCGATGAGAAATGATGCCAGCGACCTTGTCTTGTGGCCTTAACGGCACCTGATTCTATTATGGTTGACAGAAACAAGAGGGAGACAGAAAGTGCTGGAATGTGAATCCACTTGTTCAACAGCCAGATGTAGAAATATGAAGATGCACATTTTTTTTACCCCAAGCGTGCTCAGCTGTATTTCACAGACAGCTTTAATAACAAGTAAAAGGACTTTATAACAAACTTTATATTCATTTCTTGTTTGGAAAGTTTCAAAATGTGAAATGATACATAAAAATGTAAGAAAGTTGTTATTTTAGCTCACTTTATTGTTGAGATTATTTAGTTTTTATAATTCAGAAATAAATAGCAGTTTGTGAAAATATATCTGATGTTACATGGCTTTTTTCCAGGACGATATGCCTTCCTCCTGATTCAGTTCCTTTACGATTTTTTTTGGGTGCCGAGTTGATTTAAATTGCGGTTTTCGTGATTCTTTGAAATTACAGATTTTTGTGGAGATAAACAAGAAGTTTTACAAAAAATCTTTTTGCTAGTTTTTTCTTCTTAATTTCAGTTAGGAAAAAATAACACAGTAGCCAGGCCAAATTTCTGCTGCTATAATGCTGGACAAGACGAGTAAAACAGATCAATGAAAATGATAATAAAAATTAAATAAAAATTTTATTTTAAACATTTTTGCTGTTATAAAAAAAATGCAGTATTTTTTTAATCCCGATATCCAATTTTTTTAACAAAAAAAAAAATCGACTTTAAAATTGTGAACTAAAAAATCCTGATATTCAATTTTTCAATTAAATTTTCCCACCCCTACTTTTTTCTCTATTAGTCATTGCATTGGTCTTTGTTTTGTTATTTATTCTTACCAGTGTTTGTGAAAGATTGAAAGTGTATTATAGACTTCAACAAACAGCCTCACACAGATTAATTTTTCTAATAAACTTTAATGTGTTACACATACAGTGTCTGGACAGGGAAATGTCAACATATAAAGATTTGTAAAAAGTGGTCCAAGAGCTGCAAAATTGTGGCAAAGTTCTTTTGTCAAGTCATGCTCATTACATATTGAGTGTAAACTTTAGATACCCCACCCTACTCTTTCACAGTCTACCACTGCTCCTAATCCAGGATTGCAAATACTGTCATGCTATCAAAAAAGAGGTACATCTTTTTTTTTCTTTTTTTTTTTGTCAAATTAAATTGAAATAGTACCTGGCTGGTCATAACCAATTCTGAAAATGTACATCCTAAGATGAATACAACAATTCACCAATAACATATCATTATATGCTGAGCAACAACAAAACCTAAATGTAGGAGTGTGAAGAACGTTTGCTGCTTCTGTTGGGGATAAAAGGGCAAGTAGCAGACAGTCGCTGAAAACCAAGAGATAGCTGATCCTCTGCAAGTGTGAGCTCCTCTATAAAAGCGCATATTTTGGCAGTTTGCGCAAAACTGCCCACCTGAATGCAGGTTTGGAGCATTCAGGTGGGTGTTAACGCAACACTAAGGAGTAAAAGCTTAAGCAGTGATCTTAGAGAAGCTGCCACTCATCAGTCTGAGAAGGGTTAGAGGCCGTTTTCAAACTCATCACCTACAGAAAGACAGCTGCTGGTCGTCCAGGCAGCTTCGCTCTAAGATCAGACCACACAATACTCAGGAAAAATAAACAACTCCATCTCCATCTTTACAGCAAATCTCAGAAAAGAGCATAAACCAGAGTTTCCAGACCTCATCTGCAACGTGTCCTCTGATGTGAGAAACTGAAATATCATACAAAAAACAATCATCTGAGTTACTCAGGATGGTTTACTTTGTTTTCCACAGTATTTTTAGCTTTACAAATGTGTAGTGGTGTCTAAATAAATCTGTGCTAGTACCTATATTTTCTATATGTTTTAAGCATTAATAACAAATGAAACGTGAGTTTCATGAAACGTGAGCGTGTGTAAGTATCTGTGGCCTGCAGAGCTTTCAGGATGAAACTTTAGAACCTGCTGATTCGTCCCGGTAAGAAACAACCATCCACATCAAAGAGTGAATCCTGCATTCTCTTAGAACTCGGGAGTGTTGCTCAGACCTAAACAACGCTGGTGTAATTTTAACAGAACATGTTCTGTGGGATTTTTCTGAGGCATTATAGATCAAGAAGCAGATATACAACTAATTATAACCTCATTTTCTCTGCAGCTGCAGAATCGGGAGGTTTGGCAACCTCAGCACAGCTTAATGGCGGCTGATGAATTAATAATTTTTACGGAAGGACTGAAAGATATCTGCATAGAGCCAATTTTACTTTTGTTTTAAAAAATAATGAAAGATGCTCCTCTGCTCATTTGGGGTTTATTGTCTGACTGGCAAAAACATTTCTCTACATACATATTTAATCTCCTTTTTTTCCCTTCCCTAAACTATTTCTCTGCTCCATTTTTATCATTTTGCTTGAAAATCATTCAGCTGTTCCCTTCTGTGCATCTTAATGAGATCTGAGTCAGCAGGGTGTATCCTGCTTCAGCGTGCCAGAGCGCACCAAGAAGTATTTGTGTCACACAGCTGGTATTTTATCCCATCTCGCTGTCTTGCAAAGGAAAATAAACTGTCATTCTATCATCAACCTGAAAGTAAGAGCAGACGGTGTCTTTAAATTGTTTTTTTCTGCCTTAGGTGTGTAATTTCATAAAACGGGTAAAAGCATGGCTGCCTTGTTTTATTTCTGATGCACTGAAAGATGCTGCAATCAGCCTGTCGTGCTGAAGTAAAAAACTGAAGTAAGTCTTTGATTCCTGTCAGGACTGACAGAAATAAACAGAATGATGCTGAGCTGATGTTATTGGCTCTTACAGTCGGTTAAAAGCATCTGTACAAAACTGCCACCTTTTGGATCAGTGATGAAAGTACAATATAGGTGTGTGAAGTAGTGCTTGCGAATTTGCCCCATTTCTGTATCGAAATTATGTAAAACTTAATCTTATTTTCATAGAAACTCCCTTTCACAGACTAAATGAGCCTAATAAAACACATGAAGTAAATGTATCTAACTTGTTCGTATCTGTATTGAGGAAAATTACATTACAGATCTGTGAGTGACAGAAGTTTGTAAACTATTTACAACCGTGGGGTAATGAGAGGGTGAAAGTATTTGGAGGTTTCAGTAAATAAGAAGACAGCCAGTTGTTTTGTGCAGTTCTGTTGTATCAACATCCATTTAAATAAGGAGACTACCTCTAAAAAAGTTGGACTACACCAATCCATAGTCAGATTGTTACACATGCCTGAGTGGACAGAGATTTAATTAGCAAATTGTGCAACGGTGCACAGAAACTCAGCCATGTTTACTCGGTTCTTATTTTGAAAGTGATAGATGAAACAGTCAGGTCATCTGTTATAAAGAAATTTTTATAACTGGGAAATATTCACAACCTTACAGGCAACAGTATTCATAAATCATTCAGGTCAAAACTGTTCGCAATAAGCCTCATCCAGCTACAGTTTCAGCGTTTCTGAAATGTGGATGCACAAATGTGGACGAATGCATCCTGTCAGGCTGATGGGCTTATTTAAGAGAATTTCCATGGCACAAAACTTGCCCCCCTCTAGTCATTCATATCAGAAATGAAGGTATGCTTTGCTTTCTCAGTGCTTATTTTCTGCTTCCCCATCTTGCAAATAGGGTCAGGCAGCTTTTTGTCAGTTCTGTATATTTTTAGACTTTCATAAATAAATATACTTCTTATTGCTGAAGGGAAATTCTTGATCAGCAGGGAGCAGGAAAGATGATATGGAGGTATACAGCAAGTTACAAACATAGCATAGATGTGAGATGTGATTTAGTTTTTTTGAAGGATGTGAATCATTGATGAATCAGCAACAGTCAGTGCATTCAAATGACTCAGTTTTAGCTCAATCTCTCACTATTTAAGCTTGTGGAAAAAAAAACCCTCCTCTGTCTTCTCTGTACTACTGAACAATTGTGTGGAGTCGTGTGACTGAATGAATAATTGTTTCTCTTTTTAAACTGGAAAGACAGTTTATACAAATCTAGAGTTAAAGCGGCATGTGAAAATTTTCCAAAAGCCTGGAAATATATGACTGAATCATTATGAGTGTCTTGTTTTCCTTTGTTTTTTTGTCGAAATGGAAAGAAAGGACCAACCCCCACCACCCAAAAAATGTGCCAATTGACTTTAATCGGTTTCTGTTAGTCTCAGACTGAACATAAGCAAAAAGGATTACTGTGGATTTAGGAGGACCTGGAGTAAACAGAGCGATGTTTACATCCTGGGAGAAGAGGTGGAGGTGGTGAGTCTGCTGTGCAGCCATCTGGTGCAGCAGCAGAGCCAGAAACTCGGATAAACTGATCAGACACTTGGCTCTGTGAGGGGACTGCTCTGCATCGCTGATTATACAGAGAAAAGTGTCACACAACATAATGGACATTTTTCACACACCCTCTACACTCGGGTGGAGGATGTGTTTTTAATGAGAAGCTTCTTCATAATTGCTGCAAGACAGAAATAGAAGTCTTTCCTGCCAGCAGCCTCCAGTTGGAACAACATCGAATTAGCTGAAGATGTTTGTTTTAGGGTTCGGAGAGGAATAAAAAGTTTGCAAAGTAGAATCTAGAGAACATGAAACTCCAGAAAAGTAGAGGAATAACGAGAGCGGGAGGAGATGGGATGGGATGGGGTTGAAGGGACAGATATAGATGAAGATGTAGCTGCAGGTAAAACCATCAGCTTCCTCCTCCCTTCTGTTGTTTCCTGGCTTTTTATGTATCCACCAGTACAAATCCTGCCTCTCCACTTTTTTAATCATTTCGTTTTCTTTATTTGTCTATTTGTCTTTTTTTAATTTTTTAATTTTTTCGTCTCATTTTGGAAAATGAGACGTTTCTATTGACTGAGTTGGTCTTTTATGCAGCTCTTCGTGCTCTCCTCCAGACTTAACCACTTGTTCTTTATTTCTGATCTGCTTCCTCGTTTAATTCTGCTTTTGTTATCCAGTTTTTTCATAACTGCCAGCAGCTCTTATTTCTTCTCTATTTTTTCTTCACTTCATCCTAAACCTTTTTTTCTATCTTCATCTAATATCCTCTTTTCTATTATCTATTTTAATGTTTTATTTTTCCGTCATTCTTAAATAAATGACAAGATTTCTTTAGCCATTTTCTTGGTCCCTGCAATTCTTTATTACCCTCAAAATCTCTTCTGTATTTCCTCCTTCAGTGTCTTCTCTTGTTTTATCGTCTTTCCCAGTACTCATCTGCCCCCCAAACTGAAGTTGTTTCTTTTACTCAATCATCTCCAACATCCATATTTCCCGTAAAGAAACTGAACATTTCAGCTCTATGAGGTCTGTCGTGTAACAACAATGCATCACGGGGGCTGGATAACTTTTGGGGAGCACAGTGCTTTGAAGCAGCAGAACTGTGCATATGTGTAGCATCATATGCTTATACTGTAATGGATAGTCCTCTTGTAATGTTACAAAGTGCTATGAGTAATAATAACCAAAGTAGGTGAACTGAGTTTATAATAAAGACTGCAGAAGAAATAAAAACGCTCGGTTAAGTTTCTATGACAATTTTT
>JAVQJG010015659.1:0-17791 GCA_036024015.1 Craterocephalus amniculus | reverse complement strand
AAACTGTGTTTTTACCTTCAGAAACCCAGCCAGTGACAGCTGTGTGTGTGTGTGTGTGTGTGTGTGTGTGTGTGTGTGTGTGTGTGTGTGTGTGTGTGTGTGTGTGTGTGCGTGTGTGTTAAGTGCTGGCTTAAGGCAAGTAGTTTTTTGTCGATAAGAGTAGAAAACACACTGCTGTCTTTGTCCTGCCAGAGGCTGCGAAATAGCTTTGAAAGATCGGTTAAGCTGAAATATGTCAAAGAGCAGCACATAGCACTCTCAGACAGAGCCCGTTCATTCAGCCGCTGCTTTCCTGAATGTGTCACCTGTATAATAAAACACCCCGGTGGGACAATCACGAGGCCTGCAACAATATTTCCTGTTCGCAGCCGAGGAGAATAGTCTGTGTTCAGACATGCCTTGGCTGACCTTGTGAGCCGAGTTAAACCAAGCGGATCCATGGAATATCTCGTTTTAAGCTCTCCGAGCCCGGAAACTCACATATGCTTCGAGTGAAACTCCATGATCTTGTCGATCAGGGGCATCTGATCAGGGATGTAGTTGTTGTTGAGGAGATGTGACCGACAGTGGCTCTCCTCAAAGTCCCCAATCTCGGCTGAAAAGTGAAAAAATAAAGCGTTGAGTCACAGCTTCAATGATCCAAGTGTCTCAGCTCCTGTGAAAGAATAAAAGCCTGCTCCAAAGCTGGTGCTTAGTGATATAAAAATACCCTTTAAACATTATGGCAGCCAAGAAATGACTTGTAATGAAAATGTGGGGTTGCTCTGTGAGATTACGCTCAGGCATCTGAATGAAAGGTCTCCATAGCAACGCAAAGATAATCAATCTGCAATGGAGCACAGTGTGCAGGATGACAATGTTTGATGATAAGCTCTGCATGAACAAGAAATAATGTATTTTTAAAAGGCCGCCATCAGATCTGTCAGCCGAAATGAGGAAGCAGCGCTGCCAATCTTACACTGGATAATGTGGGAGACCATCAGCGCCGCGCTGCTGTCGTTGCAGGTCAGACCTCCACCGGAAAGATCCCGTTTGATCTGGAGGGCAAACAGGTACCTGCCCACAAACGCACAACAGCCATCACATTATACGATGCAAAAGTCTGACATCAAACAGAATAATGAAAATTTGAATCAATACAATGACAAAATCGCTACTTTTGATCCAAATACAGCCTGTGTGAATAATACAGTCTAGTGTGTGCTGGGTAACACACATAAAAACTGATTTGGTTTTTCTTAACAGTAACTTATCAGTGTAAATATAAATAAGTTGTTGCATGAAAAAAAATTGTGAAGCTTCTATTCAAACAGATGAAGTTTGAAAGACTGACACAAGCGTCGGTGTTTGCGCATCAATTATTCCTCCACTCTGACTCTGAAAATATGCAGCACATACGAGTCGGCTTCAGAGCTACAAAACACAAACCAGAGAATCATTAGCGCCACCGCGCTAATCTCCAGAGGACTAAATCAGAGAAGAGGCAGGCATGACATGTGAGTCACAGAGCTGAGTGGGGGATAAATCTTGCGGGAACCGGGGGCCCATGTTTCATTTATGCCTCCACAACTGCTTTCAGTCACAGCTGGTATCACTCACGCTGACATATTTACCAACGCACATCTCAGTGCCAAGCGCAACACAACGTTTGTGCAGAGCTAGATGATCTAGAGAGCAGCTAACCTTGTCAGCTCCTCCAGCAGCTGGGCATGGTCGGGGGGGAAAAACTTCACGCTAAACCTCAGGATCGTGTGTTTCGGTCCTGTATGGGACACATGCATCATATACATCAGACTGTTTAGAATTTAATATTAGATTTTAGTGCAGATGTGTTAAACATTTAATTCAAGGTCCAAAACAGGTCAATGTGAGAATGACACAGAAGACATTTACTGATAAAGTAAATCAAAGAAACTATAATTCCTAATTCCTCCAGGTGAGATTTATTTTTCTTATGTTTAAATATAAATATTTCCAGTAGAGGGAGATGACTTGTTATATCATTTTAATCTTTCTTACTTAACAGATCAGACTGTATGATGTCAGGTCACGTGGTCAGGATTACGACATAGTTGTAGAAATGTATGATAATGTACATTTAAAATGACTTTTAGTGCTACTACTATATTTTTCAGTTCCATATAACTGGTGATTAAATGTTTGGGGATTTTGTAGATCTATAAGCTGTAATGCATGAGCAATGATAAACTGAAGCAAAATATTGTTGAAACTGCCCTCATTTTGTTAAAAAAAAAAAAATGTCGGGTTTTCTAAATATTAGAGATGTTTACATTAAATGTAAATGTCTTAATAATCTACATGTAATTCTTTGACCAAAACAAAAACGGGAATTATGGAATTCTTGGAATTCATAAGTTAATATGCTGTTATTTTACTGGTCTGGCCCACTATGTGGCCCCTTAAAGGGATACTGTGTAACTTTTGGCCACTAGGGGGAGCTGAACCTGTTACTTCCCACAGGCCACATGGCACTGGTGTAAAATGAAAAAGTTTCAATCCTGTTGTGGAATCGTGTTACATCTGCTTTAACCAGCTGATAGTGAAGTATTTTGGATTCAGGAATTTTTCAAAGGATTTTTCAGCACTGAAGGACCCTCCTAGGTATGTGACTGAGTGCTTCTAGAAATTTATGATCCATTTATGTCCCGGCTGTTATGAAAACGCCAGTATTAGCCTGTAGCTTATGGGACATTACAGCATATGAAAACCACAAAACTAAACCAATCCACTTACTAATCCTTCTGCTACTACTTATTTACACAGTGATAGGAAGAGCATTTAGTGCATGAAAACCTGCATTACTGGAGCAAAAAGGTTTAAGGAACCATGTTAGCTTTGGTCTGTAGCCAACTAGCTTCAACTAGCTGCATTTAGACAGAAATATACAGTGCAACATTCTGCAGCTCATCAGGACTTGTTGTTGTTGCGCATAAATACTGCGAGGGCCCGAAGTTACACAGTATCCCTTTAACTTAGATAAGGTGGACACTCCTGATTTAGTGTCTCATAATTTATTTAATAGCTATTTTCTGCAGATGAAACAATACGAATCTCAAGAAATGGATCCACTGAGGAGGGTGAAACAGCATTACGGACTACTTACGTCTTAGCTGCTTGATAATGGGTTTGATATGGTCTAACCAAACCTGTGAAAGTGGAAAGCAGAGTAATTTAAAGCAGGACTTTTCACAAGAATAAATACAAGGGCAAAAAGGGGTGTAACCTACTGAAATGTTCTCACCATCATTTTTTGGTGGTTCTGAAACTCCAAGCCAAAGTAGTCACCTTCAATGAGATTCATATGGGAGCACACCAAGTCAAACAGCACCTTGCCCGAGGCTTTTTGCTGTGAATGAAAGAGGGAAAACACAGACAGAAACCATGGTCAAAACAACACAGTTATTCTGTAGTAACCATTTCCATTCCAGTCAAGTTTCACTCTGGTATTACATTTGCCCATCTTCAGCAGAAAACCCCATCACTTAATTGACTTGGACACAAAAAGGAACTCTGTTTAGTAGACATGTCAAATCTCATCCAAGTAAAACGCTGGCCAAATAAAATGATCAATTTCTGTGTCGAAAACTCTAGTTGCCTTTATTTTTTTCATCCTTGCATTCAAACTGTAGGCTCAGCTACGCCACTAAGAAGCTCCTGTCTTCCCTTTAGCAACTACAGTGGCAGAGGACCTAATCTTTGATCTGCCTTTTCAGGGGACAGCCTTTGAGGTTGATTCAGTATCAGGGCAGGATAAAAACCCTCCCGTCCACCTCTGTCCTCCCTCAGCCCCACATACAGCGCACAAACACTTTGAAGAATTACTTAACTCCATACTTACTAGCAAATACTTGGCAATGTGACAAACACACAAACCTCAAAAACCCCACCATATCCTGAGAGAAAAAGAAATGTTCCCATGTAAGGTCAAGTTGATGTCAGGGATTTCCACGGAAAGACTTGTGTTACAAACGGCCAAATAGGACAGAGCCCTGTCAGGCGCACAGCGGGAGGATTTCTGCATGGCTGCTTCCTCGTGACTGGTTTGCACAAGTGCGACGAGTATCACAGCTACAGAATGTGAGTATTTGTAGTAGCCATCTCCCCCCCGGCCTGGATAATAGATCCGGAGCTGTGTCTGATTATGTTTCAAGGAAGCCGTTTGTCCTCTGCTTTTACAGAAAAGGACAGCGAGTCGCTGAGGTATATGCTATTACAAGACTTTCCATGATGCAGCCGAGGGGGTTTTTGCCTGATTATAAAGTCGTGGAATGTTCGACAATTAAATAACGACACTTATTATGTTCCTATAAATGGCTACGGAATAAAAACCAAAGCCAGCTTACGGACAGTGATTACATGACCACGAGCAAATCCAATGTCCTCCTCAAAACAAGCCCACCCACCCATCCTCCGCGTGTCTGGCCTTCCTGTGCAGCACTTTTGCCTCCTTCCAGGTTGTTTTCATGCTGTGCAGAGGGCATCCTACTACATAGGACCAGCTGTTTCCATGTGGTGACAGAACTGATGAGGGAACTCACAGGAAAGGCGGGGGGGGGGAAAGAAGCCATCGGGCATGCATTACTTCCAGAAAGGCCACTGCAACCAGCAGGCAAATCAATCTCTCGACAAAATTCTATTTCTTTTGATTTCTGAGAGAGAACAGGGATTGCACTATGCACGGGGTCCAGCTACATGCTTCGCAGACATACCCAGGCCGGGTGCAGAGACTGCCACAGAGAGCTTTTCTCTCCAGGGCGCTGTTATGTGCAGCTCTATAAATCTGCTGTCTACATAAAGATGACCAGGAGACGAGCAGAGATGGGTAAGGCAGAAGCTGACTAAAGCCGGGCAATGCTTGATTAAATGCAGCTTTCAGAGGCCGTGTCAGGCTGAGTCAGTGCTGCCACGTGACGCCGCTGCAGCCGGCAGATCAAGAGGGCCATCGTTAATGACGCACGAGTCGCTAAGACTGACGGCTCATGACACAGGCAACAATTAGCATGGCACTGTCCGGTCTAGAAGCCTCCAGCTCACTGGGAAAACCTATACTGTAGTATGTACCTGCATCCAATTGTTCTGCTGGTGTAAGACAATAATATACAGTAGGAATGGGCATAATTAATCCACGATCGATTAATCGATTAAATGATCTTCATCAATTGATGAAATTATTCTTTAGGCTGGTGCTTAAGTTGCATGTAAAGTCACATTTTCCTGTGTAACCATTAAATGAACCCCATTTAAGTGCCACAAGAGTTGTTCATCATAAAAATCTAAATAAGGAAACACACTGGGTTTTTCCACTTTTACTTAATTTAAATATAGATTGTAAATATTGAATTTTAATATAGAAATATTAATGATTAATCGATAATCAATTTAGACAATTAGACAATATTTTCAAATTTAAATAATTCAGTGACCCTTTGCAACCATAGGGCTGGGGACTTTGTCTTCCTCGGAACAATACAGATAGAAGTTGTCATCATAGGATAAAGGTGATGCACCAAAAATCTGGCAAAATGGCAACTGGACTTTGATGGGTGACACAAAGGCAGGGTGTTTAACACTTAGCTGTCAGAATCCTATAAGCTTCTACTGGGTTGGACTGGCTGGTTTTTGTGGAAAAGTAGAGCAGACTTGGTTATGTTAGTGTTTAGATGCTGATCTGTGAGACTCCTCATTTTGTGTCATAATGACGGTTGTTCTAACACACTGCCTGTAATGTAAAGTCACCACCTGGATGTAACCAAGCAAATAGGTACAAGTCTCTCATTGGATAATTCCTGCATGGGCGATTATCTTTCAGCTGGAAACGAGTTGTTTAACCCTGAATGATGCTGTCCAGACTGACCCTGTTCCAGAGTGATGGAAGCATCAGGGGTAAGAAAAGAGGCAGAGGAAGTGAGGCATCCATCATGCCCAGTGCCTGCTGCACAAGCCTGTTAAAATTCTTTGGGATGTGTAGGAGACGGCTTCGGGCTGTGGTCAGACTCACCAATCATTGGTACAAGATCTTGGTGAAAAATCAATGCAACACTGGATGGAAATAATCTTGTGACAATGCAGAGGGCTCTCGAAACAATAAATGCCACAGTGAATGTGTGCTGTAATCAAAGCCAAAGGTGGTCCAAAAAAATATTAGAGGGACCTTTTTACTTCAGTGGTGACTGTAAATGTTTGTACAAAGGTTAGTGGGTGGAAAATCATTCTAAAAAAAGGAAAATACTGTATGATGCAAGATAAATTGACTGAACCGCTCTGAAGTGATTCACTGAGTTGAACCAAACTCTGTGCTCAGTGAAGCTCCAACAGACTGTTTGCAACAGTGTAAAAAGTTTGTGTCCTCAAAGGGAAAGTGTGTGTACTTGAACATTATGTGATTTCAAAACTCTGCTGCTGTAACAACTTCCAATCTGAAGTGACAAAGGTTTTGGCTTTTGCTCGGTTTGTGATGAAACATGAATCTCAGCTGGTGTAATAAGTCAACTGCCAGGTCTTGGACGGGGTTGAGGTAGGTCTCTGTGTAGTCAGACCCTGTCCCCCTCTCACATTATACGTTTTACTGATCTAATCCACAAATTGGACAAAAAACAAAGTGCCTGGGATTCAGTAACCTGCCAGTAGAATGGTTAGTTCAACTTGAAATACAAGCTGGCACATTTAATAGCAGATTAAATGTTTGTTAATTTGTTATGTTCATTTTGTTCATGCTCACTGCTAGCACCAATTCTAATCTTGTCACGTGATGAAGATGAAGAGCCACGCTAGTTCGGTCTCAATTAAACAGATTCTGCATATTCGTAGATTTCCTGTGAAACAGCACTGGGAGGCGGCCTCAACAAGTACAATCTGCTCCAACTGGTCCTTCCTGCATCAGCTCCGATGAAATTAAGTTAAAAAGAAATACAGAAAACACTATGATAAATATAAACTTTTAATATAGAGTGAGTCAGTAAAATTAAAACCACTTAAACCTGGAACAATAACACTTCTGAATAGCAGTTCAGAGCCAATGCAGCACAACCATTGACACAGTGTTGTAGGGTTCAGGACATTTCTGGGCTAAAAACTGGTGTATATATAGAAAAAGACTTTTGAAATAGGCTTTTTTACGTAAGAGGGATACCGGGGGCGGGGTTACCCCATTCCTTAGTGAGCTCATTATTTTACACGCACAATCAAAAGCAGCTATAGTTAACACAAAACTAAGCCATTAAAACCGAACAGCTGTCTTCGTCTCACTGCTTTACCATAAAAAGTAATACATTTATTTACCAAAGTAGGTCTGACTTTGCTATGAGAGGCAATGATCTGTCCCCTTTCAGTTTATTAGAAACCAGCTTTCAGTTTATCTTTTTGGTTGAAGTTACAGACAAAAAAGGAACTCGGTGGTGCCATGTCTACAGTTTTAAAGCTCTCTAAATTGAATATCAATTGTATGCTTTTTTATTTCTTTAAAGACATATTCTTCTATCTTGAATTGTTATTCTGCGCTATTACCAGCTTCCTCTATTACTTTCCCTGGGTCGACACTGTGTAATCCAGATAATTTAATTCCCAGCTGAATTATCAGGTTGGTCTGTCCTTGAGAAAAGCAAGGCAAGTTTATTTATATAGCACTTTTGAGGTTCAAGACAATTCAAAGTGCTTTACATAAGGTAACTCGGTGTAAAGTCCTAAGATCTCTTGGACTAACACGTTTACAGGTTCACTGAAGATGCGGTTTAAGCTGGATAAACACAGAACTTTGGTTTCTCTTATGTCCTGTGAGCACGTTCACTCTCAGCAACGTACATGACCTTATGTGTGACATTACTTTGCATCACACTTTGTCTCCAGTACCTACAGTTTGTCTGATTAGTTCAGGCGGTGGAGTAATTATGCCTCAGTTGAAATATTAGGGATTTGATCCCTAGTGTCTGCTCTTCCAGATACCAAACTGGGGCTTTTCTTTATTTTAACTGCCACATATTTAACTTCTGTGATGAATCCTGCATCCTGGGACTGGAATAAAAACCAATGACATCCCAGAGAGGCGTGCCCTTAGCATGGCTGACTAGCAAATCCAGTTAAATTAGGTCACTGAAGCCATAAATGCAAAAATGAATTTTCTCTGCGGGTCTGACTGTATAGAGGCATTCATTCATTTGTACCTTGAAGGACTTTGCTCCTTCATTCATCTGGACTGTAAAATAAACTGACCCATTAAATGGCAGAATCTATAATGAAGCAGTCTTTCTGCGCACCTGCAGATTTCAGCGAGGGCCGATGACAAGAAGGTCGGATGGTCGCAGAAAAAACACGTCGGCTCTCTCTATACACGTCTCCAGCAGAAAAGGTTACATTCTCGGAAAAAGTCGTGCACAGCGGATGACATTTCCTTCATCATCTGCACCGCCAAGAAAACGTCACCAATCTCCATTTTTATGGCCTCCGTCTACAAAGACACCAGAGCTTGTTTTCACAGGAGCGGTCAATTCCAGAGTGAGATGACGCCTGCTGAATCAGCAGTCTGATTGCATGTACAGGCTGTCTGGCTGCATCACATCTCAGCTCGGACTTTACTACTGCTTATATTTGTATAAGTGCATCACTACACTGACCTCCACATAGTCGGGCTGACAGAAAACAACTAAATGAAGATGACAGCAATGTCTGGGCACAGGTCCGCTTGGTTTCCACTTCAGGGTAGACCAAATTACCCCTCCCTCCCTTCCTCCACACACACACACACACTGCTTGTTAGTAAGCTCCTGTCAGCATTAAAAAAAAAACCCATAAAGGTCAGGTGTAAAGAAGCTTTGTGCTCCCTTAACTGCTCCCCTCCAGGAGTTGGTGTGCTCCACTTCACTCGCAGTAATCCAGACCAGGCACTCGCCAAACTTCCACTGGGGGGGTAGTTGTTCGTGGGGGTGGGGGTGGGTGCCATGGGTGGCAAACAGACTGCCAGTGCCTTAAGGCTCCAGATAGAAAGAAGGAACAAAGGGAATCATGTCTGGATGAATATTTTGTTTGGGCTGCACTGGAGGAGCCGATGCCATTAAAGCACAGCCGTTATAATGGAAGGAATTAATGGTTTGTTTTATTGTTTTTTTGGGATCCCAGGCTATGCTAGCGCCCCGCAGCACCCGCTGCTTCAGTTATACCTTGCTAGATAATGTACCAGTCACGTCTCTGCGGGAGGTTTTCAGCTGGGATTCAGGTCACAAATGACCACAAAGAAGGAAATAAGCAAATGGAGAGCAGGTAAAAAGTCATTGGTGGAAGAAGAAAAAAAAGAAGGATCTGACACATTTATTTAGAAGAAAGCTGCTCGGCTTGATCAGCTTTTTGGGTGAGACTAAAACCTGTCTTCACATAACAGTTTTAGCAAGTGTGACGTAGCAATGGAAACCCCCCCTGGCAATAATTTCAGATACTTTCCAGTGAACCGTGGCTTTTCTGATACTGCAGCCTGGGGCAGGGCTGAGATTACAGAGGCTGTTTACAGTAGCGGGCACATGCATTCCTGCACCGCATCCTTCTTGTGCTGTTATTGAAAACATATGTGAGGAATCCACTGAAAGAATAAGAGTATAGACTCCCCCCTAAGTTATTAACGGCACGTGTGGGGGTATATATATTTGCTCACGGTGTGCAAACCAGAGCAGGTACAGTATATGCACTGGGTGGGGAAGAGAGGTCAGCAGCAGCTAAAACTCATTGAGATTCAGGTCATGTGCTGCAGAGGTTCCCAGGGCAACTACAGCGCCAAGCTGACAGAGAGACAAGAGGAAAGGAGGCAAACCTCTGGATTTACATACCTGCAGATGTTGGCCCATTAGCTGCTGGTTGAATGTGATTTAAAAAACAAAAAACACAAAGGACTTGCCTCAGCACTCCGCGAGCACATCTTAAGTTTTATTGCAGGAAATTGAAGTAATAAGATCATTTCAATGTCAAGGCATCTCATGCTTTTCATTCCTTTGTTTTTTTTCTCTCAAACTCATCTGGCAGAGAAGAAAAAAACCCAAGAAAAATGAAAAGGAATGCGATGATGGGGCTGCCACAGCTGTCAGAGTCGTTCTGTCACAGACGGCCAGCCTGCAGGCCTGAGAGGACAACCATGAAGTGTCCCCTGGATTCACCAGAGCTGCCGCCGCCTCTTCCTCCTCCTCTTTTTGATACCCTTCCAGCCCCGTCCAAACTGCGGGAAACATATTGATTTCGCATAAAGAATAATTAAGTGCCCTGTTGTGCTGCTGAATATGTAACAGCGCCGAGCTGTGAGCGTTTGTGCAAAGGCCTCCCACTGTTTGTCAGAGGACCATAAATCAGAGAAGGGGATCCAACAGTTGCGGGGATGTATCGTTAGCCCAGACAGTAAACAAGCGGCAGCAGAGAGTCGAGCAATCATACAAACATGCTCTGCAAATACAAAAAAATAAAGAATGCGGTGCTGGGTTGTACACGCACTGATGCAACACAGAGTTTTGTCGCGCATCAGCCAAATGTCGAACATCATTAAAATAACCTGAGGGCAGGAGGGGGATTTTAAGGCAGCAGGAATTACAGAAAAGATTGGCCTCTTTTATCCTCATCTGCCTAAACCTCTTCAAGTTCTGGTCCCGTGCTGGTTATTCCCCGCTACATCCCTTACCAGAGCTGTGGATTACTGTCACTCAGAGTGAAGATGCATCACTTCATGTTTAACCAAAAAACTGCATTTTTTCTGAGGAAGATAAGGGCAGATTTAAGAGATGAATAATAACAAGCGCTGCCACCATGTAAACATATTTTAGAATAAAGCGGTGCGAAAAGACCATTTATTTAAGAAATATTTGTTTAATTTAAAGCAGCATGATGTGCCAAAAGCTGCAGCTTATATGTCCGGCTAATTGATGCTTGGTCCAAAAGAGGCAATTCCTGAAGCCTGACATCATCACCCCACAGCACTGCGCAGGCTTACAGTGTGAGGTGCCACAGCTGGAGGTCACGGTCCTTTATTACAGGAAATTCCGCACCAACTCTGAGTTATTTTGATGTGTATCTACCTGTACAGTAGCTGGAGCTCTGGAAAACTCGTTATTCAACCAATAAAATTAAAATGACATGAAAATTAAATAAACTTAAATACTTACAGGATTTGGACGATCTGAATAAGCTACTTGAAAACATTTGTATTTTTTTCCCTAAATAGAAATGAACAAAGGATTACCAAATTAAAGAAAACAACCGTTATATATATATTTTTTTACTTGCTAGCTATGAAATAAAAGGCATTATTGCCACCTGCTGATGAAGGTACAGCGAGTTATGTCATGCCGCTCTGAGTCCTGTAGAGCTCTGCAAGTGTGTGCAGGAAATCCATAAGTTAATTAGCAGGCTAATTAAGTGTAACTGCGAGAGACAGCTACCACACGGTCAGGCCAGAAACGAGACTTCGGTAGATGATCTCAAGACAAAAGTATGTCAAAGGGACAGAGCTCAGTGATCTGGCTCCACTGGTCCATCCTCACGTCAGGTGATGGGATTATATAATTCACCAGAGTGGAATAAAAGAATTATTAATCACTTCTCAAACTCACTTTATGTATCAACCATTCATTTTTAATACTTAGTGTCCAAACCTTTGAATTAGTAATAACATATCTTTCAGAGATGGGTTGATGGCAAACTGCTTCTTTTAACACAAAAAGTCATTAAGCTTTTTAAGCTAATTTCTTTTTACCTTACAAACTTTAAACTAAAGAAAGAGACAAATAGTGAAGAAATAACTAACAAGCTAAATGTGAATTAAATGAACCAAGTTCAAAACCATGAGGAAGAAGTTTTTACGACCTTTCAAAGTCTAGATATTTTTGCTTTCCTCACAAAATCTGACTGAATATAATTAATATGCTGCAATGGGATTTTTCTGTTTCTCTGTCTTCTTCTTAAATTAAATATTCATATCTTATATTCAGATCGTTGTCGGTATCTGCAGTGCACCAGGCTGAAGTCAGATGTGATTACCTCTTAACAAAATATCTTAACAGCTGCATTGAGTTTATGAATCCCAGACAGACAGAATATCAGGACATGAGGCACAACAACAATAAAATGACACGAGCAATAAGTCTGAAATGCCAGTCTTTATCTGCCCTCTGCATAATTGACTAGAAAAACCTGCAAACCTAAAAAAAAACACATCCCATTTACAATCTGTCACAGTTTAAGGAAGCCAAACAAAAACCAGTGCAGAGCAGCCATCCAGTTTCATGCACCTATTCCCAATAAGCTCAGCCAGAACACACTGGGACTGCTTACATATCTGCTGTGTGCGACACTCACCCCTACATCTGAATGTCAAATGAGCTGTGGTAAAGCGAGCAGAAATATATTCACCTAGAATTCAGAGTAGTGAAGACATGTTTCCAGTCGGACTTAATATTCTGTCTCTTAAAGTAGGTCCGTTTTCTCGGAGTAAACCATCAGAAATCTGAAGTTATTACTGGAGTCAGGCACGAGCCAGAGAAGCAGCTGTTGATTCAGCTTCCTGGACGGCACCTCAAACAGACAAGTAGGCCGGCTTTACCCTGCCGAGCCTTGGACCTGTGCAAATTCCTCCGATGCAAAACAGATGGGACACATTCTCGTGGAGAAATTAATATCCAAGGTACATTAATTAACTATAAGTAAATGTTCCGCATAGACTGGTTAAACAGCGCCGTGCAAACAATGGAGCAGACACACTGATATACATAATCATTGCAATGTCTGCTTAGATATTGTGCATGCCGGAGAGAAACCGAGCGAAGAATTAATGTGGTGGGATATCATTTGAACTTTTGTATTAATGCCTCATTTAGAGAAGGTTTAATGTGTAGTTTCTAGTTTGGCAACATGCACAGCCAAAGCTGTTCATTATTCAGATACATTCAATGGGGACGGCAGAAACCACAAACTAGAAGACTTAAAGAAGGAGGAGGTTGAAATCCTGTGGTGGGCTCAAACAGGGTTCTCATTTGGATGATATATACTAAAAGAAAAAAAAAATACTTCTCTACCTCTCCGTGTATTTTGTGAGATTAACTCAATGCAACACAAGTGGTAAAAAAGAAAGAAGGTCTGCTGCAGAGCCAGACAAAAGCTTTTTACTAACTGACAACATCAGGAATCCAGCTGTTCCCCGCGTGCCATCAACACTCTGAATCAAACACACAGAGCAGTTTTCTGCCTTGCCACCTCAGCACAGGCCTCCACAGATTTCCTGAAGAGGGACACACTGCGAAGAAGATGAGACTTTGGAGCTTGTGTTATGTTTAAGAGCAGGCAGGTCTCTAAGGAATGAAACGCTGCTGCCTGCCTCATATTCCCTCCTTTCCCATAATCTCCCACAGTAATGAATAATGACAGCTGTGCATGCTGCTTTGCTGCTGAGGCCAATCGATTGGCCTTCTTCAGATTAGTCTTAAACTACTTAGTCCTCAGTGCAGCAAATCCAGAGGCCCTCAGCCCTGTGATGTAGCAAGGTGGCTGTAATAATCAGGAGCAGTGATGTAACAAACCAAACTTTGTTGAAAAAAAACAGAAGAAGAAAGAAAATTACTGAAAAAATAAAGAAGAGAACAATGCAGCTTTCTCAGTTATTTAATGAAAAAGCTTTTGCAGCTATACGGTTTGTCATTTACCAACCAATGTGCTTCATAAACTTCATGAAACTTTGCACCAAAAACGAAAAAAATTACAATCAATATCTAAACTTTTAATTGTAACTTGGTGAGGGAGCTAAGATATGCCTGACTTAAGAACATGCAGCTTTAAAGACAAGAGCCTCTGACCGAGCCTGCAGTTCCTGGAGAGGAGGATTAAGGTCAGCTGCCAAGGAATCACTCCGTTTGAAAAAGCACCGATGCCTCGGTTGGTACAAGCAGTGTTCAGCAGCAGTGCATCCATCAGACCTGAGAGACAGACCGTCTGTCTCAGGTACACCAAATAGGTAAGCAAGACATTTCAGTTCAGTCTTTTAATTGAATAAACACACACACACACATCCGTCTCATTAACACTAATCAAGATAGATTTATGTCGCTGTGCACAGAGAAATGTAATCCATAAAGGTTGTGTCAATTTAAAGTCTCTCTTCAGTTAGGAAGCAGTTTCAAGATGATAAAATGCATATTGTGAAGCTTGCAGCAATACTATTTAACATAGTGGTCCTTTGAGTCAAATGGTAAGGTTGACATAGAATTTAATATCAAATATTCCAGCATTTTAACAGCGTTTGGTTATATTGCAGTTTTTCCTTTTGTTCCACACCGATGAACCGAAGACAAAGGCATTCTCGTCACCTTCATTTAAAGCCACCGCGTGTCTACATACCTTACAAACAGGAAGGTCATGCACAACAAAAGCAAATCATCCCAGTTTGAAATGGAAGTGTGAAGAAGCACTTTATACCCAAATTGGAAAACAATCAAATTATCCCGACTGGTGCTGCTCTGGCCTGAAAGCAACCACCTTAAGCACAACGAGATTTAAAAAAAACTAATAATCAGAGAGCCACCTCCATCATATTGACAGAAGAAAAGTCAGGAGAACATTAAAGAAAACAATCTGCAACCGCTGGGGGGAAATAAATTTATGATTCAGTGAGAAAATGTCTTAATTCATTCAGAACATTACAAAAACATCATCATACCTTGAGGGACGGATACTCTGCAGAAGCTATCAAGAAGGCAGTTAAGCCGTGTGTGTAAAGCATCCACATTTACTGTTGACTTTTTATTCACACAGAAAACTGTCAGCAGCCATCATTAACTACGCAGATGGCTCTGAACTTCTGAGGTTTGGATGCAAATAGCTTGAACCTGGAAAGATGGAGCAAGATGCATCTGCCTCATTAAATAACTGCAACAGGGCTGTGATGGTTCCTCTTGCCTACTTTTTTTTCAGAGGAGGTCCTTCAAAGCTTCTCCTTTACAGCTTACTAGAAACAGACCAGCTGCTGCATTAGTTCCACCCACAGTGGGACTGAAACCCTGCACCTGTTGCTGTAGAATCTGTTCCCTATGCAGCTGCATTTAAAACACGCAACTGGATTCAGCCACTTTCTGTGGCACTAAACCTGAACATCCAAATGAATTTGACACATTTCATTGCCCACTTTAATATAGCACAGATTAAACCTGCAGCCCTGTGTGAGCCTCTCTGTGGCGAGCACATTAACACTCCACCACCGCAGCGTGACAAACAACAACAGGCGCTATCCTGAGGTGAAATCTTCAATTTAAAGTTGCTGGGGGAGAAAGTCGGGGAAACAAACAAATGCAGGAGCAGAAACAGCTGTCGTCGTGCGGCTGCAGGAATTTCAGCAAGGCAGGTTCATTTGTGCAGCACATTTCATGTAAAAGGCGATTCAAAGTGCTTTACATAAAACATTCAAAGCAGCTCAGCTCGGTGCAGAAGAAGCATTAAAGTGCATAAAAGTATGAAGAGAGAAAAAAAATGTATTAACAAAAATCATCATATAAAGTAACCAGATTAAATGAAATTAAAATGATTCAAAGCAAGCAACATCTCGCCTGGCAGCTCGTTCCACTTGTTTGCAGCATAACCGCTAAACGCTGCTTCTCTATGTTTAGTCTAGACTCTGATCTGGACCAGCTTACTCAAGTCCTTGGATTTAAAACCCTGCTAGGCATTTTCTGAACATATAACAGACGCTTTTTGGGCCTAAAGACTCCTGGGGTTTTTAAACATTTAGCAGGGTCTTAAAATCTATTCTCTGACTGACTGGAAGCCAGTGTAATGACTTTAAAACTGGTGTGATGGGTTAATATTTGACCAAGAGGGAGCATATACAAGTTGAACAGAAGAGGTCCAAGAACTGATCCCTGGAGGACTCCACAAGTCATGGCCGCTTGCTCAGATTCATAGCTGTCGATTGTAAAAAAGTAACTCCAGCCTTCTATATAGGACCTGAGGCAGCAACTGTCCGCTTCAACCCAGTTTTCCAGCCTGTGTAGCAGGATTCTGTGGCTACAGTATCAACTGAACCAGGACTGATACTTGACCAGAATCAGCATTTGACCTAAAATAATTTAACATCTTTACCAGAGCTGTTTCAGCGCTGTGATGGAGTCAGATGCTAGAATGAAATTAATCAAAAATTCTACTCCCATTCAAAAAGTTGTTAAATGCAAATTTTCTTATTTTGGATATAAAAGAGAGGATATAGTAAGGTCTATAGTTGTTCATCGCAGAGGCATCTAGATTCCTCTTCATTATGAGTGGCTTAATGTCTGCTATCTTTAGTGACTTGGGGAAAATGCTTGATGCCACTGGGCTGTTAACTATTCATAGGAGATCCCTTTCTACTGAACTAAAAAGTGTTTTTAAGCCACCACTGTTACAGAACACCAATTCCTCATAACTGAAGGACAAAAATGTGAGTAACACAAGGCTGTGATTCCTCTAATCTGAGAAAAAAAGATCCAGGAATTATCTGGTACTATAGGGGAAGCATGTAGTTAAGATGCAGAAGGTAATTATCCTCACATAAAATCCTCAAATAAAATTATGACATTTTAATAATTTCATGGTGTAACATGTGCTCCATTTTTAGAGTCACAGTTTTGTAATTACTGTGACCATAACCACAATTTTCGGAAGTTAAAATACAAGAAACACCACACCCTGCTCATGCCTTTACACGCACACCCCAAACCATTTTCATCTGAACACTTAGTGCGACTTAAAATGACTAGTGCTCTTGCTATACACAGACACACACACGTCTGACTGTGGAAATGAGCATGGTGGACTCATGCTTTACTGTACGTTCAGACCAAAAGCGGCAAAAACGGCAAAGACGCCCGAGGCAAGGCGAGAAAGCGGGCAGTGTCCAAAGTGATAAAATATTTTGGCCGTTTTAGCCGCTCGACACGTGACTGACGTCCAACTTAGATGGTTGTACTCATTTAAAGGAGCCGCAAAGCGAGTTCTTGCAGCAGCACAGTGCTGCTGTAGTTCCTTCATGCAGAGTTGCATAGGATTTTTTGCGTGGTCATTATACACAAATAAATATACAAAAATCTCAGATCATGAACTTAAATCAGAATAACCATCTAATTATTTACAAGCCGATTGATATGCGTAGCTGCGCATTAAGATGTTACAGCTGAGACGTGGTTATGAGCCGCATTTGGACACGTGTGTCTATGGGCCTAAAGAAAAAATCCCCGGAGCAGGAAAAAATAATAATATAGGCCTAGTGGCCAAAAAAATGTTTTGTATTTCCTCTTTGTCCTCTCCTGTGCTGCTGCTGTCTGTACATCCGAAGAAGACGCCGCCGGTTTGTGGGATTCTCCGGCGTGAGGAGCCGGTGGGTTTCATGGGTTAGTGCTGGAGCTGCAGCTGGACAGAGAGCGGTTCTTTGGGCAACGTCCAGCAGTTTGACAGCTTGCTGGCGGAGACCGGGCCGCTTGTCGCTGTCCAGAGGACCGACTACCGCCGTCGCATCTCCCCATCAGAGAGGTTGACAGTTTGTTTCCGTTTCCTGGCAACCGGCGACTCTTACCACGCTGTTGCCAGCATGTGTGTGTGTGAGCACCGCGAGCCACGCCGTATTAAGTATCGCAAGGGCAGTTTGGGATTAGTTTGTTTGTGTTAGTGCTAAAATTCACAGCAGCACCAAAATTAAATTTTTAATTTGGTCCTGGTAGCCAAAAAGACGAACATCATAAAGGATGAATGAGCTGTGCAGCTTATCAGCCTCTCGGCTTAATGACGGAACGAGTGTGTT
>JAVQJG010015655.1:0-22295 GCA_036024015.1 Craterocephalus amniculus | reverse complement strand
AAATCCTAAGATAAGTGTAAAAAAAAATGTTTTATGCTTGCTGCCAACATTAAAACCTGGGCAATAGATTCAGACAATTTGGTAAGATATAAGGATGGCAATTTCTAATTTCGATTTGCCTTCAAAAGTTACAAATAACTTCATTTGAAGCCATTCTTGCAAATAGATCACCTCTTATGCATGCCAAGCCTGCAAATGCAGTTTTATTCCCCTCTTCTGTGCACGTACATGCACACAAGCCACAAGCACATGCATTCAATAGGCTGCAGTTACGCCCAAGACCTGAGGGGGGCGGTGTGTCGCAGGAAACGTGCAAACTCCTTAAAGTTCCTTTAAACATGGTAACTTCTAGGAGAGGGGAACTTGTATCAAAGAACTGATTATCGGGATTTTTTATTTTACAATTTTAAAATGTTTTTTTTTTTGTTGCAAAAAAATCGAATATCAGGATTTTTTTAGTTTGACAATTTTAAAATCAATTTTTTAATTTACGAAATTCTTTTAATAAATGCAAGAATATTTTTTCAATTTAATTATTATTATTGTTTATTCTCTACTTCTCTTGTCTGGCATTATTGTAGCAGAATGTGAGTCTAGCTACTGTCATGTTTTTTCTAACTGAAATTAAGAAAGAAATAATATCAAAAAGATGTTTTGTTACACTTTTTAGTTTTTTCTCCACAAAAACCTTAATATTGAAGAATCAAGAGAATCACAATTTAAATCGAATCGGCACCCAAAACATCGCAAAGGAATCGAATCGGGAGTTAAGCATATCGTCCCAGCCCTAGTAATTTCCATTCATGTAAAATCATAAAAATGAACTAGAATATCATTTCACATTGTATTCCTGAGGCTGGGTATTTAAATGAGTCAATTTAAATAAAAAACAATCCTTTCTGATTGCATAAACATTAAACAAACATGCCTTTGTGTATGTAATATCAGAACATAGGAAGATGCAACGCCTATATGTGTTGTTTGGAACATCTGGCAATTTGGCAGGTGCGAAGGAATCAGAAATCCACTGAGGCGATATTTAGCTGAACATTGCTCATTGAACAGCAGGTCCATGTATAGAGGTTACGGCTCCTCAGTGCAGTCAGCCCAAGCAGAAGTCTGCTGGAGGCTGTTTGCCGCATGTCATTCCTTGCCCTTTCTGACCCCTTTCCCATCAAACTCCTGTCTACAGTCTGTACAGCCTGATTTCTTTTTCAAAATAATACAAAACTCTGTACTGTAAGTGCTCTGCAAGCAAACCCACCAGGTGAACTCTGTGTTGAGATGATATTATTTTGGTCTTAAAAGTCAGCACCACAAGAGTTTGGTAATCAACACTGACAATGTGGATAAATGTTAATTTGACACTTTTGCATGTGTATCCCATATAAACTCCAACCATGTTTTAAATTTTCCTCTGACGGTGTTACAACACTGTAGCACTGAGAATTTGAATTTGCTGTGTATGTTTACATGGAGCACTGTTTAGCCGTTCAAACGTCCAGTCAGAATATATAAATCATGAAAACTCAGCTGAGTCGACTGGTCTCAATCTGAAAGAGTTCTCAATACAATCTAGAAGGATGGCTTTGCGTCAGCAGGACAAAATAACCTTTTATACACTGTTTGAGTAAACTCTCTGCTGTTTGTTGTGTCTACACATGCTTGAACTGTGGATGCCTGATGCAATGAGTTTTGGGAAGACTTGAAAAATGAACTTCCTCCAAAATGAACAGACTGTGTTTTTGTGAGAAACAGAGCATTTTGATGGTCAGAAGGTTCAAAATAATAAAAAAAAACCTTCTTCTGCTGAACTAGTATAAAATATTCTATCATGCAAACACAATAAATGAAATATTTGCCCATAGAAAGTCCAAAGAAGTGACAGCAGAATGATTCACCAAGAGAATAACAAAATGTACACCTGGAAAAATAAATATAAAGAAAATAAAGTTCCCTCCTATCCTTTTATTTACAAATCATATTTTAAAAACACGTATCTCCAAAGTACTGCACATCAAAAATAAGTAATACAAATGAATACAATAAAAACATAAAATAAATGAAAAGTCACAGGGGACCACACAACAAATGCAGTCACCAGAGAATAAAAGTGGATCTTTGCATGAGACCTATAGCACTATACTGTGCGGGCACCTTGGACAGGGAATGGCAGAACCTTCAAGAGTCTGAGGCAGACAACAGAGAAGACCCTGTCCCCTCTAGTTTTAAGACTCATATTAGGCACCAGGAGGCGGGACTGGCCCTCAGACCTCAGAGCGTGAGTTGGAGTGTAAATTTGGAGGCAGTCTGTAATTCATTGGGGAACCAGTCCCCCTAATACATTATCTTTGACAACAAGAGGGCTTTTTTATCATCCTGTCAACACTGTTCTTGTTGCACTGGAAATAAATATGTCTGCCTTTCCCCTCCACTGCTTCTGCCTCACATTGCCTGGCTGTGGTTCTCTTTTTGGAGAGGCTCTGCTGAGGTTTTCTGCTTTTGAGTCTCAATTCTCAGCTTGTTGCCACTCATGTCCTTCTCAACTTCAGGATGTTTGTGGAATCCAAAAAAGGTTTTAACTCAGCTATGTGTCCAGGACTAAAAAGCACAGATTTTTTGGAATGCATTGTCTCGGGAAAGATTATTTTCTTCTGCTTCTTTGCATTACATTTAATTGACCCATTGGCGGGGTCTATGAAGCCAATTACTGCTGAACTGAGCTTTATGGGCCTAATAGCTCAGATGAGCTCAGATGTCTTTATCTTTTCCTTTTTGTTGCTTGATGATGGTTGAGGTTTGGCTCATTGGCATGAAAGTGTTTATACAGATCTTTATTGCTTCTTTTTTCAATGGGTTCGAATAAAATAAAAATTTGTTCATTTAAGTGCAGCATCAAGTGTGCATTGGATACCATTGTGGTGTATAATGAAGTCATTAGAGTGTGAGATGCAAAGAACTGTTATCATGTGACTTACCATTAAGAATCTTACTACGAGTAATGATACATTGACAAATCTAATATGACTTTCAAAAATATGGTTTCTGTCTGTTTTGTTTGACTTTTGGTTGGTTTACTAACTCTATTAACTCCAGCCCTCATTCCACCATGATGTCTTAGAGAGGAAAATTGAAAAAAAAGAAAGATCATATGAATTCATGTGTTATATATCTGTAGTTTAGAGAAATTTGTTGCCCTCACAAACGTCTTCCCACACACACTTTTTCCAACATGTTTGTCCTCTGGCTGCAGGGAAACAGTCAAAGCTTCAGTACACTGAAACTTAAAACAATGGCAGTGATAGTTGATGACCTTTATTACACTTCCATCTTACAGAATTCTTGGGGGCTTTTCTTCCCAATGCTAAAATCTACAATGTTTTTTTTCCAATGGCAGAATAGCAGTATACACTTCATATGCTTTGCAGAAAGTGAAGTTCCTGTTACAGAATTAGAAAAATAAGTGGAAGCACTTTATCTTGAATTGATGAAGTGTTCATGTGTGCTTGTGTGTTTTCAAGAGACAGCTGACATTCTCATAAAATGCGCCTTGTTATTGGCAATAAATGTTTACATCACATGTTACCACTGGAGACGGTGGTGTCAAGGTAACCTGGCAGACTTCCCACAAAATCCTCCCCTTTTCCAGTGGCATATGGTTCTTTTATGTTAGAGACAGCTGAGTCAATTTTATAATTCATGAATAGTCAGTTGCTGCGTTCTTGTTTTTTTGTGTTTTTCTTTATTTGGTTGTATACTTCTCAGCACTGCAGCAGGATATGGTGCTTTCACAGCTTGTGCTGTAACAACAGTGACTAGCAAAGATACATATTGCCACCTAGTGTGGCGAGTAGTGAAACAGTATCTCACATGAATCCAGTTCTTTGAGCACCGTCCATAGAGCTTACTGTCCTGGTAACCATTGTTAGCATCACAGTTGTCTTAGCATGACTGGCTGTGGCTCAGCTGGTAAAGTGGACGTGTCCCATATGGAAGGTGAATATTATGACAGTGTGTCAAAGTAACCTTGGCCAAGAAATTGAACCCTTCTCTGCTCTCATCAATGAGTGAATGCGACAAAAAAGGGAAAAAGGAGCGTCTGTGTGAATCCATTGATGAAAAAAGACATAATTTCAAATACGCTATAAAAGTGTGATAAAGTTACCATCTAAGAAATAAAGATAAACTAATAATTTCAAAACTAAGGAGCATACAGTACATGGATTTAAGCATTAATACAGTTGTGAATATTAGTGGTTTTCCAGTTCAACATTATTTGAGCAGAAAGAACACCTTCTATAAAGGGCACTCAAAGCCATTTTATTAAGCGCTGGCAACAAAATTATCAACAAGGGTCACTTTGCTTTCATATGATACGTTTCAATCTTACAAAAAGCACCAGTTCTAGGTTTATTATACTGAAATGAGCTTGCAGAAGATTTTTCTGTGAAGGCTGAATTAATCGAAAGCGCTATCTCCCGTGGAGCTTTGAGTTTTGCCAACAACCTCGCAGAACAAATCTCCGAAATTCAATCCGGTAACAAAAAGATTTGTCAAATAATTTAGAAGTTTGGTTCATCATTAATCCCAGAATCGACGAGGATATAGTCCAGGTTTATTGTCAACATTTTCAAAAACCACATCAAAAACAAAGATAGTAAAACAATGAGGTTTTATACATATATGGCCAGATGATTTCTAAAGAGTAGATAAATGTTGCAAGATTAACTGAGCATTTATCAACTTGCTGCCAACTACGTATCACATATTGAATACATCACAAAACCACAGGGTTAGACATTAAGTAGACACTAGTTTTATTACTTCCTCAAAAACTGGGTTTATTATATTCAGCTTCAGCTTATCCTACATAATGCACGAATATCTGTAATTAAAAAGTCTGGGCATTTCATACCCTTAGTGATATGATGGGTGTTGGAGAAAGATAATCACTTAAATGATCATGTAAGAGAATAACGATTCTTCAAAGGCCTGAGCTGGCTCCATTAAAATGCATGTGAAAGGTAGTTGGCTTTCAGTGAAGACATTGGCTGAAACTCAGATATCCAAGGACTACTCAGTTTAGTCAATTTGTTTTCCAACAGCTCTATAGATGTCTGATGGAGTTGTTTGCTGATCCATCCAAGCTTAAATTAAACAGAAACCTAGGTGCATTTTGCACTCATATGGAACCAGTTGGACATTTTCCTTTGACTTGGAGCAAACCAAAAACAACAAGAAAAAGATTCTTTCCAAAAAATGCTTTAAAGAATTTTGCAATTCAGCATGTTGACTTTGTATTTGTCTGTTTTCTAAATCTAGAAAGTTTCCTGATGCCATGCACACCACTTAGCTATTCTGCAGTTTTCATAAGAATACTGCATGTAGAAGCTAAATTCCATTTTATTCACTCATATTACCCACTCTCAACAGAAAAACGGAATTTAAAGGGATATAGAGTGTAGTGTGGATTAAGGCTCCTAGACAGAACACCACAGCAACACTTTCTAAGGTCACACCAGATATTTCACACATGCTTTACATGTGTGATTTACACAGTTTCTACCTTAATTTCTGGTGACAAATATCATTCTCTGTCTCATTTACATGTTAGCAGTAAGGCTAAGTCATTTGTAGATCTACATCCTCAGCATTGCTGAAATGCATGGCATTCATTTTTTTCATGTCCACTTCATTAGCTTCATATTTCTCTTTTATGTATGTTGTAAATGATCAGTTAAGATAAATGAAATAGAAGAGCTATTTGCAGCTTTTCGAGACAATGGTGCATGACCTTTGCTTAGCGCACATCACTGACCACGTTGTTCTTCATAGAGCATGTCCAAGTCATGAAATCATTTGGAAACTGAAAACAGATGTCAATAGCTTGCACAAGAGAGTTCCATATAATAAAGCTGCCTAGCAGTCTAGCTCCTACACAACATGAAGTTAAATCTGTCTGTGAATAACCATATTTGGTAAAGAAACCAAAAAATGATGCCACACCTTTTTGTTATTATTCTTTATTTTTCTCATTTCCAGTTTGAGTCTGTGAATGTTAGTCAGAATTTGTGTCTCCCTCTCTGCTCAGCATCTGATCTTTTATTTTATATATATATATATACTTTCCACACTGTGCATTGATTTTACCTAGTGCACCAGCAGGAAAAGAGACTGATGTGCTCTCTTCATTTATGAACCTGTTTTCTGTATTAACTAAGCTGAAAATATGTAAAAGAAATAGCAGAGGCAGAAAATCATGCTGGCCAGTAACACCTTATTTCTCTATATATAGATGTTTATTGACTGATGAATGCATTTGGTTGCTAATTTCTGCATTTTAAACAAAGTCTGAAAAAATCTGAAGGTCGACTTTCTTGCTGCCCATTTAAGAAGTTACAAATTTACACACGATGTGTGTCATTTGATGTTGGTATTTGCTGTCATTTGAAATACAAAATATCTAACCGTTTACAAGAAAAAAAAGACCCACATAGCTTCCTAAAGTGTTCACATCTTCCCAATTAAAAAACATCCAAAAACAAGAAAATCATAGAATTGGGTACCTAGTATAAAAACAGGCAGATTATTCTCTCAGTCCGCTTTATTTCACCTGATCAAAGTAGGTCTTGCACCTGGATCTTAGGCCCTCTTTGAAGACGTGGTCTCAAAAGATCAATACTCCCAGAGAGACGATGCATCGACAGAAGCGCCATCACCCATAAGTGTGCCGCCCTGGTCTCCGCGTAGGTATTTCCCGTTGGAGCCCTTGATGGCGATGCGTCCGTGTTCCAAGAATTCGAGGAAAAAGTCTTCTGATTTTTCTCCATCTGAGCAGACTAGGCCATTGCTGGAGACGAACCAGAACTTTCCATTTGCACCTGAGGACACATGCAAACTGATTATATTCCAGTCATTTCATTAAGTGTAATGATAGATATGGCCTCTGTTGATATATACCCAACCAGTGAAAAATTCGACCATACTTTTCCATTAAAACTAATGGGAAGGTAGGTCCAAACTTTTGACTCGCAGTGTATATTCAAACAGAAAGTATGTTCATTGTTAAGCTGAAATTTAGTATGCTGTGCACACTGACTTTTTATATTGTAGGCGCCATTATTGAAGATCAATGAGAATATGTCATAGACGGATCGATTCGCATTCAGAGTGTTGGAGTTCTTGTGGTGACACACAAAGCCGTTTTCTCCACGAAGGATCAGCATTGGGCGGTTGATGAGTTTCATCAGGAATAATTCATCATCACCTGCAATGAGAGGTACATACTGATCATCCTGTGTGAATCGAATGGCAAAGTAATATGAGAATTCCAAAATAAAAACAAAGACTGAATCTCCGGTAAGTTGCCTGAAAGCACTTACCCACTGTATCGCTGACTGCTGAGAGCTGCCCATTCTTCTTTGTGCACACATACTTTCCATTACTTGCTTTCAGTGCAACCCTCTGTCCTCGCCAGTCGATGTCAAACATGGTGTTGACCTCTCTGGGGGAAATGTGGCATGGATGGGATTCGAAAAATACAATTAGATGAAGGATGAAATACACAAGATGATAAAAGTAGACAGAATTAAAAATTACAGTAGTGTATACTGTACACTAAAGCAGTACTGTAATCAACTACAAACAAACTTGCACAGCACTTCTTTAACAGCTTTACAGGTTACTCACACTTCTGTGGCAGTGGATTGGATCTCTCCATGAGTCACTAAGGTCCAGTAGGATCCACCATTGGTTCTGAACATAGACTTTTTGCTGTCCTTATCTATCTCCATCTGAAAAGTCTCCATGTCTGTCTCCACATCCTGGTTGGCTGAAATACTCACTCCTGTTAATAAAGGAGGAAAACACATGTTGTGATAATTGCGCTTTTGTTTAGTAGAATTTCTAGATTACATAATTGTATCCTCCTGAATCCGCTTTTCATCTCCTCTCCCTTTTTCCCTTAAGCGTTGCCAGAGAGACAAGTACAATGACGGTCCAGCATAAACTATACTCAAGCGTGTGCTGTTGCAGCACATTTTACAATGATGCATTCAAGGTTTTATTCTGCTTACATAGAAAGCAGTCCAGGTTAGATCATAAATTGCTACTACTTGTCTAAATGCTGTGAGCATCACAGAATGGAAATAAAATGCTGGAGAGAGTTAAATTCTTCATTTACAGTATGTTTCAGCTGTTACACATTGTACTGAATGGCTCCATCTGAAACAGCTGCAGTCAGCCCCATTCTAATGTCTGGCCCTATGGCAAGGTGTCATTAAAAGACCTGTGCTGAATCAGTGAGCTTCTAATTAGCCACGTTATTTAACAATTAAGGTGTAAGGATATCTGAACTGGTTAGCTACACATCTATGCCACATATTCTGCCCAAAAGGCACAGTGAGCACATGAATATATTCTCTGTTGCTCAGAGATGTTTGGAGTTAGGCCATAGCCTAAACACTGCTGACTTTGCATCATTTCTTTTTCAGACAGTTCAAGATTGATGGAGAAATTAGGTAAACTGTGACTGACCTGCAGGACAGCAGCCAAGACATAATTAAAGTCAGAGGTGGCTACCTGCCCATGACCTCTACAACAAAACACTGGTTATACGCTCTGTTAGAAAGGCTATATTTGGAACTATTTTAATCTATATTTAACCATGCAAGGTCTTCTACTCTCCTAACTTGGTTGAGAGCTGTTGGTTGAGTTAAGAAGCTTCTTAAATATGATTGATTTGATGTTAATCTTATAATTTCTGTCTTTTATTTTCTTGCACCACGCTTTTCTGACCTCTGTTATTTCTGTGTGTCTTGATCTATTATGTGTTGGTGTGGTGTAGTGGGGGTGTTTCATGGGAAACTATGAATGTTGTTCTTTGTATGATTAAAACATTTCCGTTGTTCAAAATGTTAATAATAATTGCATTTTAAAGAAAAAAAACTAATTGTAACCAAGTGAATACATCCCACCTATCCCAAGACTACACTGTTTTTTGGCATGGGAAAACATGAAAGGCCCCCTGTGGACCAAAAGTTTACGTTGTCCTTCTGGGCTGCTGTGGTGACATGATGTAACATGCATATGATGGAGGTGTGAAGAAGTTAACCTGTGGTGTTTTAGACTACTGTACGTTGTTATAAATATCAGGCAGCATTGCACTCCTGCAAGTGACACCTATACTTTTAAAACAGGTCAGGTTGGTTTACAGAAGTGTATTCTGATGCAGCCTTTTGTTCCTCATCCTATAATACAATAAAAAATACATCAAGTTTAAGCACATTCTCTTTTAATTTGACAGAAGTTGACTGAGGGAATATATTTGGGGCAAAAGGTAGTTTGAATAAATTCTTGGTAGCCACCTGCAAACTTTCCCTGTCCTTTGTATGTTTTGGAACTTTTTCTGTCAAAACTACAAATCCTGTCATTTACTCATATGATCAGTTTAACATGCAAAAGCAATTGTGCGAGTAAAGCTAAATTGCAAGTGTGCTCATCTTTCCAGTCAGTTGCTTCCCTGCTCTTCAGGCACAAATGCTTCACTTCCAGTCAGTGCAGTGCTGTTTATTTAATCTTCGTGTTTAAACTCTGGTTAGTGAGGTGTGTCAGGAGGGGCTGAATACACAGACAAATAGCCTATAATTCAACGGTGTCTGCTGTAGTTCAAATTAGGTGCCACAAAAATATCCTCCAACCTTTCTCTTAATCCTGTTACAACCCTAATCCCCCTCAGTCACCCCTCCACCCATCCTGTTCATTCGTATGCTGTAATTCCCTGAGTGGTGAAATGCAAATCTGCGCTGCAGGGCCCACTAAGCAGCTTTCAGTGCCTTGTTCCTTAAAAAACATGGAGCTGCCACAGGGCTAAACACTTGAGTAGAAAAAAGTTTTTGTGCTGTTTAGAAAAAGATTGAGCGCCAATCTGCTGAAGTATGGCCCTCATGGTGTTCTTTTAAATGCCAAATTTTATTCCTGCGTAAGCTTAATAATGGCTGCGATCAAAAGTTAGCATAAGAATCCGCTTTAGTGAAACTGCATTATTGAGTTAGTTTACTTTTAAACAGTGATGTTCTGTAATATCTATAGAAATGATTGTTTTAATTGAATCTTAAATGTAGTTAGTCACTTTTCCACCACTGTGTAATTAATACTCAACTGAGCTGGTCACACCATGCAGTCTGAAAAGAAGCCACTAAACTGATCTGTCTGGTTAGACTTTGCCTGCAGCTGCTGCTACTTTATTGCAACATTAGTCAACCAGATTCACAAGGTTTTGAGAATTTCAATTGATAGATTACTGGAGAGAATGAAAAGCTGCAAGACTTACAGGCCATTGATAGTTACTGATGTCTCTGTGGCTTAGATCAAGACTGGTGTCGTTTGCACACTACTTAATCTTCAATGGACACATAGTGAAAATGACAAAGCCCATTACCACAGTGACCTCCACAATATGGCTTTCAAGCATTCTGTATAAAACTAGGAAGAAATAGCAACGCTTTCCTCTTTTAGCTGGTAAATCAGATTTTCTACTGTAATTGCAGGTAAACCAAGGCTGTCAAGGTAGGCAGCACGCCATTTAAATCCACTTGATAGCCTCATCAGCCAGTTGTGGTAGTTATTCACATGAAGCATACAACATTTGTTTAATGGCATACATTTCAGCTGTTGAGCTGATTTACTTTTACAAAGCCCAACTATGGGCAAAGCTAATTACCTGAACTACATTGTGCACATCTATGTTGCTATCCCAGTTACATTTTTAAATAATCTTCGAAATCTAAGTTGGAAATGTAAGGTAATAGTTAACTGAATGAATAGAGCTATAACACAGCTAAGCTTGGCACTGCCACTGTTCAACCAAAACTTACATTATGCATACAACCACTGTTGTAACAAAGACAGTTATGAAACCAAAACAGCACACTTTACTGATGCATGAATTCTTTTTGAAAAGGGAGTTGTCACAAATGTGGCCATTGACACTTTTCTCAAGCTTCTTAGGATTTGAATATAGCCTCACCTAGCGTTAATTGCTGTAAAGTACACAAGGATTTATGACAAATGCTAAGCTCAGAATCATGGTTCATTATTAGTAATAAATATAATAACTTCCTCTTTTTGTCATTGTGAACAAAAAGTGTTTTTTGCTAGATCTGGCCAGTATGGTAATGTTCTTCATGTTTGACACGACTTAAATATGCACATATAGCCTATAATCACATCTCATTGCTCATGATTTTAAATACTTTGATTTTACTTCAAATAATTACTCTTTTGGAAACATCATTTAGTAAATTTTACACCCACATTTGTTCAAATTAGGATACTTAATAGGAGTTGCAAATATATAAAAAGTATGATCCTACTTATAAACTACTACAGGATGGTTACCTTGCTTAACTGAAACAAATCGTTTATTGGCAGCTTGAAATACTACTTGTGGATGACTCTCCTCGAGATCAAACAGCTCGTCTTTTCCAGGTTTGGAGCATCTGCCGGAGCGCAGGGTTCCTGTGGGGCCCACGGGGGTCAGATATTTCCCATCGCAGTCCTTAAAGGCCAGCTTGCCGGATTTCAGCTCCAGCGTGAAGCTGGTTGTGTTGCCGTTCTCCTTCACCAGTTTGCCATCATTTCGGAGGAAACGGCTGTCGCAGGTCTTCAGGCTGTACTTGCCATCGTGATATACCAAGGTGACCAGAGAGTCCACTCCCCAGGGGATGTTGCTGTCCACTGAGATCTCTCCATCTGAGGCAGACAGATGGGCGTAGCGCTTGCGTGCCACGCTGAGCAGGCTGGCCTGTGGGTGTAAAGCCAAATGAACGGCCCATAGCTCTTGTTCCCCAATGGCTTGGGCAAAGCAGGACAGATAGTCAGCCGAGCCTCCGAAATAGCGCAGATAAGGCTCTGATTGCAGCGCCCAGCGCCCATCAGACTGGGGCACGATAAGGAAGCGGCATTCGGGGTCAGGTTTTTCTGCCCCACATATGATCTTCCCATCTTTGTCAGAGGCCAGATAGCGTCCCAGGTGGCTGCGGAGGAAGACGACTTGCCCATCTTGCTCGTCCTGCTCCAAGGTCCAGATTTGCTTCTTCTTCATGCTGATGCCTGAGGCATTCACCTTGAAGCCGAAGGTCTCAGCTGTTAAGTAGCGGTTTTCATAGTTGATGAGGCCAAACTGCAGCTTCAGAGCCCTGCTAATTCCGTTTGTGGGCATGCTTGAACAGGCTGCACGTTAAGACAGCGATCAGAGAGGTTTAGGATTGACAAGGGAAAGCGCAACAAGGGAAGGCAGGCATGAGAGTGAAAAGCTAAATCAAATGCAGAATTTCTTGTCTGGGTCTCGAACCATGAAGTCCACTTATCTCCTGTGATGGATTGTTTAGTGTTCCTTTCCTCTTCTGTCACTTTCTCTTGTTCCCCAGAGGGCTTGCACAGGCACTTGCTCTCAGTTCCTTAATGAGTTAGGATTAAAATCAGCAGGACACAACACCTCAATCCAACAAGCCGCTGACGTCACATATCAGCACACCAACCGCAAACCTCCCCTCCTCCCTCTCCTTCTCCAACGCACACTCAGAGCTGTTTCATTTTCATATCTTTAGATTTTCCAATTTCTATCTCTTCTGTTCTTCTTTCAATGCCTGTCATTCCTTCCTGTACTAAGATTGACTCACTTATTTGTCAATTACTCTACTGGTCCTCATACTTAGGTCCACGTACTGGTGGCCAGTGTTCAGCCTAAGGATTATCCTAGCTTTGATCTGCACAGTCTAATTGAAGAACGTCCAGAGAGTAAAGGTGCTTTTGTTCGCACCCCACTGCTTTTCATTGCAAACACATATTTAACCGAGTTTTTGTTCATTTTTCATAATGCGCTTTGTGTAATTTACTATGCACAAAAAAACTCAACATTACGCGTTGTTTTAAGACTTTACATAGACATCACAGGACCTTCACAAAGCAACTCTTTTCACATCACATTCGACCAGGATTTCTGTTCATGGCTGACTGCTGTAGAAGCATTTTAGCTCTGAAAGCAGCACTACGGTTTCTTTATGAGAGTTGTTTCATCACATTGCCACATGCAGCTCCACAGGGACTCTCTACTGTAGCAGGAACATTACCTTTGTTTCAAGCACTAAGACACATTTGTTTTTTTCTTTGAGCCTTGCTAAGATGAATTTGAATAGCACTGATTTGAATGCAGATTCATTTGCCTTTTCTCAGCTTTCACCATGCTTGGTTCTCTAACTTATCACCACTTCAAACCCTCTTCTGGTATTCTGATCCCCAGCTAATAAAGGACACACAATTTCATGCCCCACCTTGACCTTTGTCACACTGCACGCCAAGATCAACCTTTGTAAGAGCATTACAACCCCCCTTTCACAGGTTCCCAAGGATGTTGAGGGTAAAGCCAAATAGAACAGTTCAGTGTCTTTACCAATCACACAAATGTGTATAAATCAGACCAATTGTTCTGCTTAATATACTTTAATACTGTTAGGTAGTCTCATCCAGTCTTGATAGTCAAAAGTGATTTGAAATATGATCTAACAAGGGTCCACTCCGTAGTTCAGCGGGGTCATTTGGAACAACCATGAAAACTTGAAGACTTGAATTAGGGTGTTTCTCTGTGGAGACTTTAGAAGACAAAAGAGTGATGTCTAAACACAAACTCGGTTTTTTGATGATGCATTCGATTCAGAACATTAAACCATCTCGAAAGACTGCACCCAAAGATTTCATGAAACATTACTTTACAAACGTCTGCATATGTATGCATGTACAATATTTGCCTAATTTCATTTAACATTTATGAGAACCAGTAAAAGTATAACACACATAGCTGAAAAAGTTGAAGTCTAACTTTTATCTTTCTGACTGTTGGATTTTCATTTTTTAGAAGTGCAAAACCTGTTTTGTACAGTCCAGTAATTCCACAATTGAAAAACTGTGGAAGAACATGGTTTCGGATGCTGCTAATGCATCCGCCAACAACCTAAATGGAAGCTTTCAGAGACCTTCTCCAGGGAGACAGATTCCTCCGGTAATTGCTAAGGGTTTCTACCCTGACATGGATGCTGCCATGGGGCAAAAATGGACAGGTGAACACAAATCATTGTTCGGAATTCATCCTTTCTTAAAAATGAGAATTACAATTAACTAAAGTCCACATGATTGATGATGGGATGTCATTTTCTATCCAACCAGTCAACTTTAAATAACATCACAATATATACCAGTTTTCTGGTCATTATTCAACCCCATTACTCATGATCATGAATAATAAAGTGGTAGTTTCAAATATGCGTACACATGTGGATTGTATGGATATTTAACTGCTTTTTTGTTCTAAGTATTTATGAAGTATCCATGTCTTGCTAAAATTTGCCTTGCAGATTTGGTTTCAGTTTTCATTTTCCTTCAGAAATAGCCATGTCACCCAAACAGAACATACTCAGTGGCACTTCCTTTCAAAGTTCATCAGATCATATATTTGCTTTGACATATTAATTGAAGAAGGATTGTATAGTTGTGAACTTTGGTGTTTATAATTCAAGATCTCAGCCACTGATTACAAAAGTTACCTTGACCTGTAATATAAATTCAAGCAATACAGATGAACAGGCACTTTTCTTGTTGACAGTATTAGCGTAGATCCTATTCCTCTCTGGAATAGTGATGAATGATCATGTAAAACATTCAGTAAGTTCTGCTGGAGATTGTATTCACTGTTACTTGATGTCTGAAACTGTTTCATTCTGCTTTGTGCATTCAGTGTTCACAAACAATGCAGCACAATATTCATAATGTGCTTTTCTTCTGTGCCCACTAGATGGAAGCCTTGTCTCTCTTATTGCTAGAGCGTCATGATGCTTCATAATTATTTAGTAAATTTAATGAAAACAGAACCATCTTTCTGCAAAAGTTCATGATAAACCTGATTTATAGAAAATAAAGTAAATTGTCTAGGATTCTTATTTGGCTCCTAAATGTGTCTTTATCTGAACAACCCATTTCAATTCTACGATCACACAATGAGAACTAGGGGATTGAAAACAGATAATTGACGTGCTTATAGTATTTCAGTTTTTAATTAAATGATTGTCTAACTTGAAATGCTACTTGGGTATTATTTATGGTATCAGAAGAAATGCAACAGTGTGCTTTTTTTAAAATGACATTTCTGCATTTATAAAATCAATTTCAGTGGTTGCATAGTGTAATGTTGCATGCTAGAAACTGCCTTAATGTGTTTCAGAAACAGAAACACTTCATAAATCTCAGAGGAAAATTGTTGCATTTTAATGCTCCTTGAAAGAGTTCAACATATGAAGACTGAATAGATAACTATTTACAGTTGTTATGTAGTTTGATGGCCACAGGAATGAAGGATTTCCTGTGGCGTTTTTTTATTTCAGTGAGGTGGAATGAATATGTTGCTGAACATGCTACTGAGCTTGTCCAGCATGTTGTGGTGAGGGAGTCAAGGGATTGCCCAGTATAACATTTCATTTGGACAGCAACTGTCTCCCTCTGGCAGTCCCATCAGAGAGTCCAGCTCCACACCTACAACATGACTGGCTTAACAGATCATTTTTTTGGTCTGTTGGTGTCAATTACCTACAGTCTGCAGCCCCACAGACTCATAAAATATTCTGAGCATCATTGCTGCCTTAGTAATGGAGACAGGTTCGGCCCTTCCTTCCTGAAGTCCAGTTTGTTGTCAACAGTCAGAGTTCAAATTATTCTTTTTTTTCAGCAAATCTGACCTTTCGGGGAATGTCCAATAGATGGCAATGTTGCCCACAGATTGAAAGTATGTTTACTCTAAGTATTTGGATTCTTGTGTTCGGCTTGTTCACACTCAGAAAGGGGTAATGATTGGGCCATTGAACATAACTCAAAAGCTGAGAAGATACTTTGCCTATTGTGTTTTTTATATACAAAGTGTTGCCCTTGTTCTTAAGTCTCTACTTTGCCTGCTTCTATTTTCTCTAAAATTTTCTCTGGATCAAAAAATCCAGATTATTTAGCATTACAGGAATCTCATGAGCAACAACTATATTATTATTATTATTATTATTATTATTATTATTATTATTATTATTATTATTATTATTAAGCAGATAAATGTTACCCTATCATATCCTCAGGCAGAATTTGTGATTATATGCTGGTCCAAAGATGATAAAAAAAAGTTAATAAAAGATGATTAGAAACAGAAAGTAGTTACTCACAATCATTTACAAACATACATGCATAAAGATGTGCACACATGCATGCACAATGGTGAGCCCAGGTCCACCCTTATAGGGAATGAACATGGATTAATGTGCTCAGCACGATTATTTCATTTATAACTGTCCTGGACCTTTTCAGATAAGACCATTTTTCAGGTTGCCATCCATTAGCACCTTTGGACTGCATCTATTAGCCTGCCATGCACTCAGAACTCCATTTAAAGGGCCAGCACCTTCTCTGGTTCAGCTTGCATTATAAGGCACTTTAAGTAGGAGTGATGATTGTCTCATAGCAAGTTGAGCCGAGCCATCTCCCAAAAGGGTAAAGGTGCAAATGTTTTAGATTATCATAGAAATGTTATTTTTAAAAAAAGTCCACACTTGACATGAAGACAAAACATCCTTTTAGAAAGAGATTGAAGTAGAATTGTACATTAGAAAAATGTAACTGAGCGTAGTCTCTGACAAAATCGTGCTGTTTTCCCATATTTTTAAAAGGATGTTATTAACATAAACCAGTCCTCGAAGATGACAATGGTTCCTATGATCATTTGAAGTTTCATTTCTAGTAGCCTTACATTTAATAAAGTATACACATCGAGAATGTCCTTTATTTGCTCTCTTGTGCTCCTGTTGGACCCTCCAGATGCCCCCTTCAAAGTCAACAGAGGAAAACATGCGGTAAAAGTAAAATGTGAAATGGCTGCCTTGGCTGGGATTCTTCTTCCTCAGCAGCTTGGTGCTCACTGACCCCATTTATCCAAGTGTTCATTCATCTACAGGACAATCCTCTCAGGCCGCTAACGACACACCCTGCTGTGTTTGCACAGTGCTAGCCTGGCTCAGCCGCGGCCTTCGCACTCATATTCACCGCAGCGGGTCCCATTCCTATAACAGTGTAATTGGGCCTGCCAATAAGCTCAGTATGAACAGCCGTATAAATGAGCCTTGGTAAATGTCAGGCCTTTTAAAACTAAGTTGTAATGTCACATTTGTTTTGCAGGCTGTCATTTGTTTTTTAGTGTGACCAAAACTTGTCTCAGAGAAGCAAAGATGGAGGGCTGCTCATGGAGCAAGAGAAGGTGGCGTAACTCAACTTGAAGTTATAGCTGTCAGTGCAATACATTATTGACAAAGACACCTCATCTCTCAGGCGAAGCAGCCCGTAAATAGGTATGCTCTAAAATAGGCTAAGTTTCTCATTGATTACACTGCAGACTGGTGGACAGTGCTCAGCTGTGTGCACACTAGGCACTTGTTTTTGATGCAGATGGTGTGAACTTTAAGGGACAGGAGTTTTCACATTAATGTCATTTTTGGCTCACTGGCTCTGACATCAGGTCCAATATGAGGCCTCAGCTGCTGCCAGCCTGACAATTCAATGCATCTTTCATATAAAGAGACTGAATACATGATTTAGAGTGGCAGGTACGTGTGTCGGTCTGTAAAACGCTGCTTATTTGTGTGTGCTGTAACCTAATTTCTCGGTGGATGTCGACTTGCATGTGTAGCTCTGTCGGTGTTCTCTGTTAATGTCTGTGCATGCATGCTCATGCAAACAAAGTAATTTATGTGCAAACACATGTGGTTCAGCGTCTCCACATGTAGGTCTGTTCAATCAGAGCTTTATACACAAGCTCTGCCTTTCACAAGAGCCAGACATACGCTGCACTCCTCATTTCATTTCTGACTTTTTACTGCATTCCCACACGCAGAGACTGTAAAAGAGAGTGATTTAAACACAAGGGAATGAATATTGCGAGCTGGCAGTACAATTTCTATGCTTTAGCCCTATGCTGGTTCAAAAGCTGTAGTTAGCCCCAGGTTCTTTAAGAGGGTCAGGAGAGCATGTTTGTTTAGTGTCCTAACAAGTGAGATTGTTAGTGTGACGGCCAGAGGGTAAGAAAAGATGTGTCCAAAACAATGCAACAACAGAACCAATTGGGGTTTTGATGTATAGGGGGGCTATAGGAGGAAAGAGGGCTAAAGACCAGGGAGGCCCATCTTATTTAATGTGAACTCAGCCAAGCCGCCCTGTCTCCATAAGCCCTCACTCAGCACTTGCTTTGTGTTCATCTGCACAGAGAAATGCCATTTGTCCTAGCCTGCATTCGCACACACGTGCATTTCCCTCAAACAGACTTGCGTAGCTTGTTTGACAAATTGAGCGCATTTGCTCACTGGAAAAATTTTCATTGAGCAACTGGGTCTTCTCTGTGTCTCCCGTTGTTTCTCATTGAGAGGTTTCCTCCCCTCTTTCTCATTCTGCGGGTAGATTGTTTACAGCAGGAAGTGCCTGGCATGCTCTCACTTGGCATTGGGAGACAGTGACTTGGCTGGTGCTAGTAGCCCAACATCATTCACAGTCCCAGCGCCTGCTTCAGTGTAATTCATGTGCTTTTGGGAGACATCCTTACCGGAATGGAGAGCATTTCTGTTGATTATTCCGTCTGTTTTTGATTACATCCTGGCTGGCCTGTGAGAGCTAGTGGACAATTTAGCTATCATCCAAAGATAGGTTAATGGGGCCTGGGCTGTAGGTTTGCGCTGTGGTTCAAAACAGTTGGTTGGCACAGATTTTCAGCTGTTACAGTAATGATTACTGCTTAGAAATGCTTGTGCGGTTTTTCTCTCACTCGAGTGTGAACATGTGAGTTCGTGTGACAGTATGCATGTGTGTATCTAAAGTTATGCTAGTGGCACAGCTTAAGGGTGGGAATGTCAGGCTGTCAGTTTAGCACTTTGATCCAAACTGAATATCATCAGATAGATGGATTCATTATGCTCAGCTGTACAGACATTCACAGACCCAAATTTGTTTGGCCTCAGATTTTATCTACTTCATGTAGTAAACAATTTTTGAATATAGAAAAACAAACTACCATGAAATTTGATTTGTTTGCATGAGCATGAATCCTAATGACTGTTTATTCATCCCGTAGCCAAGAGTGTAGTTTTTACTTATATTGTGCATCTGCTTAACAGATATATTTTGCAAAGACATTAGCAATTTCCTTATGGCATGTCCTGCTGACCTCTTTTCCTTCAAACACCACCATGTGGTTGATAGTTGTGGTGTTGAATGAAAAGTCTCAACAGTTGGATGGATTGGAATGAAATTAAGTACACAAATCCCAACTAGTCCTCCTACCAAAGCAGTTACCTAGGTTGTTTGATCAGGGATCAAGGATACCTTTATTGTCATTCAGCCATGTAAAAGAACATAACTGAAGAAAATGCTGAACTCAAACAGTGCACTCATCTCAACTGAAAAAACAAAAACAAAAAAAGATCATGGTTTCGAATTAAAATACATTCTTTTTACAAGGCAAGCAGTGCCCTCATCGATGCAATTTAGCTGCTTTCCTTGGTAACATCTAAATCCAGTATATTACAATAAGATTTGTCAGTTCTTTTAGTTTTAGCGTAAACTTCCTTTGATTAGGGTTGCAAATCAAAATTTATTAAGGATTTATTTTAGAGCTACAATATACATAACCACTAGAGGTTGTATTTGCTTCAAACATGAACACAGTCCAGTACGACCTGCATGAGCAAACTGTATCATTGACCCATACCAATTTGGGATTATTTGTAATTAAATCAAATGAATGTTTACAATATCATTTTGTGTTTCTTTCCAACGATCCACCTCCAAGATGATTATTTTGGTGTTTTAATCCAGTAAGACCTGGAGCAACAAATCCATCATTTTGCCTTTCAAGAGTAGAGTGACGCATAAATTGTGTCAAATCTTTTTAAGGTAGTTAGTGTGTCTTTAACGTTTTAGAAAATACATTCTTAACTGTGAGGGGAAAGACAGTCATTTAAAACAGAAGCTTAACATTTAACCTTTCAAATTGCCATATCTAATATTTTAGGTTCTTCAGAGTCTGAGAAATAAAAGACTTCATTGGGCATTTTTGAGTTTTTTAGAAAACCTGCAGGATTTTAAAAGTGTTTAAAATGTAGCATAATATCTGAATCTGTAACCTTTAGAGATAGAGCTCATGGAAAAAATACTTTTGAAGCTAGATCTTATTTGAATAAGTCAGCCTTAATGTTAATATGAACATTACAGGGAATATACATACTGGTTTGGACTAGTTGGCTCATTGAGTCTATAAGCTAAAATAACAGCCGTCATAAAAACTCATCAGCATATTGTTTGCTGACACTGGCATTTTACCTCACAGCATCTGCTGGGCCTACATGTGAAGTCTTACAAAACTGTTGTCAAACAATCCTTCCAGTGCCCATTTGGCGGATCCGGTCGCTAATGTTTTTTCCATTCATGATGTCAAACACACCCTTGAAAAAGACAGGATATTGGTGTCTTGGAGTGGCAAACAGAATTTGTGCCATTTGACCCTTAAGATGGATGCTGTATTGTCTGAATAGTGCTCACTTCTGCATAAGTACACAAATTGCTCTCTGCTGAAGTGCTAAGCCTGCTGGGGCTGTTTGTGCTGGGTAAGCTTGTATTTCCTTGAGCATGCACCACCTGTCAGCAAGCGTTGCAACTGTATGTGGATTTGTTATTTTCAGTTGTATTTATATGCTCCCACACCATGGATCAAGCAAGAGTTAGAAGCCATGACTGGTGGCACAAGTCAAACACATGTGTTGTTTGAAGTCTGCTGCAGTAAGCGGCCGGCAGTCTCTTACTAAAGAGCTTTTAGACAGTGTAATTATGTTCCAAAAGTGTTTGTGCTAGTGTATCCTTATGTTAGCGCGTAAGTATACATGCAACTTTCCCAGGGGGAGCCACTTGATCCTATTACATTATTCACCGCACATCAAAGGGTTAAGAGCTGTCTGGCTCTGTAGTCATTAAGCTCTCTCTTGGCCACAGTAAATCAACGCTGTGCCGGCAACAGCTGCTCTGATCACCTATTAAAACTTCCATAATGTTCTGTGTGTAGAGAATGGAGCTTGTAACTCGACACTGGCCAATAGACTCCAGATAAAGTCCAAACCGAGCCTCTGATCTGGTCCTACTCTTATCATAGGATAAGGAGAAAAATTGAATGAGACAGATGAGAAAAAATCCTCGTAATTAAGTACAAGAGAGACTGAATGATCTGCCCTGTACCATGGACGCATTCCTGTCTTAAGGCACTAGACTATGTGATCCTGCCAAGTTTCAAACACAGCTGGTTGGAGTCTTTAAACTTTAATACATTTAAAGCTGGAGATTTTGAGGGAAACAGCTGGTAGCTGCTGAGAAAATACTTTATTTGATTTGATGAGAGTTATAAAAATGGACCTATAGTGATGGATCCATCATTGTAGAATTTGTGTAAAAAAATAGATTAGATTTTTAATGAGTGTTTGAAAACAATTCATGACAGGAAGGAAATGCCCGATACTTTGGTTTGCAGCAGTAGACTTGACCACAAGCTAGCCCATTTCACTGATCTCATCTAGGAGATTGTGTGGAAATCGATAGCAGGACTAGCTAACTGGACTACTGTCAGCCTTTACAGTAGCACACACTCAGGAGCCTGGTCTCCATGGAGACACAAACAAGGCCTGAGACTTCCCTCAGGTGAATTCTCCGTGTGGCTCCACTGGCTGAATTGGTCCTTTTAGGTTTCATTTTCTTTCTTGTCTATATCTTTCTTTTTTCTTGTTCTATCACTTTCTCTCCTACTGTTCAGCTGCAGAGCCGTAAGCCTGACTTTTCCACCTCTGTCTTTCATTCACTCGATTTTCTGCGTGTCTTCCCCTGACAGGTTGCATGGTGAAAATTCAAGAGAAAATATCAGGTGAAATTGGGTCCGTGTAACATCTGTCACAGGGAATTCAGGGGATGGAGGGTGATTTGCCCCTGCTAAGGTTGCAAAGATGTTTGTCAGCTGATCTCATAGCACGGCCCATGCATGCTGTTCTCCTCCCTCTCCTCTCTCCCTCTCTTCTATCTGTTTTTTTCTGATAGAATTTTAAAATTTTAGAAAAAAAAAAAATAATAATAATAATAATTCACCCCCACTTCTCTCAGATACTTCTTTCTGTTTTTCCCCCTATTTAAACATGCCT